>CAIGRB010031915.1:101805-119680 GCA_903798255.1 Fraxinus quadrangulata | reverse complement strand
TTAATAGTAGAAAACCTCCCTAAACAGGCTATTAGGAGAATATGTAGTTAAAAAAAACTTTTTCAAAAAATTTATTATTCAAAATGTTATTTTTCTCGATTTCATTTTATAATCACCATCAAACGGGGGCTTATTTTCAAGAATAATACTATGAGTACATGAAAAAAAATATAGAAATGTGCCAGAATTTTGAATTGCACTCACATAGAGATGGGCTCCATGTAATTAAAATATTGTCAACCTCCACCCCACCTCACCCCACCCCACCCACTGCAATGTGTATTATGTCTTGTACAAATTCCCGTGCCTTTAGCACGGTTCTATTTTCAATGCCAACAATGATTTCATTCATAGCATTTATACAAAGCAGACACTTTCTTTTACCAGCCAACGTCATTGATTTTGTCACGTCACTTGTCTTGGGTTAAAGAATTCAGACAGTCTTCTTTCGAAAAAGTTAATGAGGGTTCTAATCCAAAACATGGATTGGTTCATGAATGAGAGAAGGAAAAAAATAAATAAATAAAAAAGAGGGAGAGGTAAACCTAATCAATTAACACTCAACCTGTGGTTTGGGGGTATGTTAATAATATGAAAAACAAATAAAGTGCATTTAAGAGGGCGTTCGCGGTCCGCCAACTTCCAAAACTATTAAGTTTACATATAATGATGAAAACTAAATTTGTGTGTTCGAGTCATGCTTTATGTTATCATGTGTCCCTTGATATTTGGTAGGCTTGTGGTCATTAATCTCAACATTTGACCATATTCGAAAATTCGATAATTCATCGAATTATCTATTTTTCCATTGATATACTCAAAAGCATCCCCAAAATAATCTTCTCTCGGATAGAAATGTCGTCTCTGTTCTAAACTTGTAACTCGAATTTGTCGCTTGTGGTGCCTTGATGCTCAATCTACTGAAAGCGGAATGGGGACGTGCTTCTTAATTTTTACCATACGTTGTTGAACCCATACCGTCCATGTCATTCTCAATTGGGCTCATTCCCGAGTCCTTTCCTTTTGATTTGGACGGGGCACTTATCTTCAATTTACTAGACACCTCATGCTCGAACAACTGCTGAAATCAATTTACTTGAATCAAGGAGCACTTCCTGCACTGGTTCTTCCACTGCAAACCCGAGCTGCCGGCTAAGAAAAGTTGTGGACTTATCACCACGTGCGCACCTCTTCTAACGATATGACCCTTGTTAGAATGAATAAGGAAATTTAGAGAGGACTGCTTCCAGCAGCAGTAGTTGGGGTACACACAACTATATATTTACATAGAGAACATGGCATTGCCTCTATAAATATTTGGGTAGGTTTTCCAATATTCTATTGAGGTTTAGGCAAAAAATGGAGAAAGGAAAAGAAGATCACATAGCTCACTGTCTAATCTTGCCGTATCCAAGCCAAGGTCACATAAATCCTATGCTCCAATTCGCCAAACGATTAAGCCACAAAGGCGTAAAAATCACTTTAGTCTTAACAAAATTCTTGCACAAAACAATACAAGAATTTTCAAGTTCCCCCATTTCCCTGGAAACGATCTCTGATGGATTTGATGAAGGAGGGAGGGCTCAGGCTGAGAGTTTAGCAGCATACCGGAATCAGTTTCGACTTGTTGGAACAGAAACTTTATCAGAACTTGTGGAGAAGCACAAAACAGATTTTGCTGTAGATTGTATAATTTATGATCCATTTCTGTCATGGGTTCTTGATGTAACCCAGAAATTTGGATTAGTTTCTGCTCCATTATTCACTCAATCTTGTGCAGTGGGCAATATTTATTACCATGTATACAAGGAGGAGTTGAAACTTCCTCTTTCAGAGACTCAGAAAATTGTGATTCCTGGATTACCACTATTGGAATCTTCAGATATGCCTTCTTTTATTTCTGTTCATGGATCACATCCTGAATCTTTTGAAATGGTTTTGTATCAGTTTCAGAATCTGGAGAAAGCAAACTGGATTCTTGTGAACACTTTTCACAAGTTGGAAGAAGAGGTACTTTCTATTACCATTTCATCTAGCGACACATTTATTTATTCAATCTTTGTATCTAACTGCTTCAATCGTTTTATGCTAGGTGATTAATTCGATGACAAAGTTTTTGCCAGTGAAGGCAATTGGCCCGATGATACCTTCAATGTATATAGACCAGAGGCTGAATGATGACAAAGAATATGGTTTTAGCATCTTCAAGCCTATCAGTGATGTGTGCATAAAATGGCTAAATGAACGAGCAAGGAGATCGGTTGTTTATGTATCCTTCGGAAGTTTGGCTCAATTAGGAGCCGAGCAAATGGAAAAATTAGCGCAAGGCTTAAAAACGTGCAATGAGTACTTCTTGTGGGTAGTTAGGTCATCAGAAGAATCTAAGCTTCCTGAAAACTTTTCAGAGGAGACGGCAAAGAAAGGACTAATTGTGTCATGGTGCCCACAGTTAGAAGTATTGGCACACGAGGCGACAGGATGCTTCATCACACATTGTGGTTGGAATTCGACTTTGGAGGCATTGAGTTTGGGAGTTCCAATGGTGGCAATGCCTCAGTGGACTGACCAAAGCACAAATGCGAAATTTATTAAGGATGTTTGGAAAATGGGAATCAAGGCTAGGATAGACGAGAAAGGATTAGTCGAACAAGAAGAAGTCGTTCGTTGCATAAAGCATGTCATGGAGGGAGGGGAGGGGGAAGAGATCAGAACAAATGCGATAAAATGGAAAGAAATTGCTAGAGAGGCAATCGATGAGGGAGGGAATTCTGACAAAAACATCGAAGAATTTATATCTTCACTTATGAGCAATACTTCCTCTCTAACAGTAATTTGATTGATTCACTCTTTAGATTTACCTAAATAAATGTCTTACTTGAGCCCTAAATCATCTTTTCTTTAATTTTTAATCTCTCTCATTTCCCATATGGGTATATTCGTTCATCTTTATGGATATCTTGTTCTTTAATACCCCGCCATTAATAAGTCTAGTATCAATTGTTCTAAAAAGAACTAGCCTCTTCAACTTTTTATAGCGATCATCCCACAAATCAATGCATAACTATGTCATGAACAAATGACACAATCCCAAAGACCCAAAATAGCGGATCCAGGATGAATATTGAGCACGGGCTGTTAGAATGGCAACCCAAAATAAGGGGAAAAAATTCCGATGAATCTAGCACTGGCGGCCATCGATGCTCACCAGGTGTTGGATCCGCCAGTACAAACAACTCAACTTCGACCTGTCTCGTAAGCTTGTCCATAACTCAAGAGAGAAGATAAAGGCTAACCTTTGTTGTGAGTCTATATATAGGCCTTTTTAGTAGATTTTGATAAAGTTAATGAAATTTGTAGTTGAAATATTAATAAAAGTTGTGAATCCCATAAAGTGTGTGGTTAAAATTAATTATCGATTTTAAGTTAAATTTTTTATTTTATTTTTTAAGGTACACCAAAAAGGGGCGTAATATACATGCATTGGAATTTTCCTTATGACTCTCACACAAGACTAGAATAAAACATGCCTAAGATATTTTTCTCTTTAGCAAAAATTCTCTCTCTCTAAAGGCAAGGGCTGCAGTTTCTCCTCTGTCCATAACCCTCTGATTTGATCAAGAAAGTTGCTACATGTACATAATTTTTGTACAAATTTGTTGACAGTACAAATTTCATTTGAGCTAACTTTCTTACATCGATTTTATTATTGACCGTACAACCCAATTTTTTTTTTTTACTAAACATATATAAGAGTATTATGGTTTTTGAACAAAAAATAAATATTCATCACTCAATTGGACATATCCCTGCTTTATAGTATAGAAAATAATTAACACGAATTAAAGAAATTTTTTGTATGAATTTGGTTGTTTTCCTTAGATTTCGAAGAATATAATTACGGTACGCAATTGACTTAGCATGAGAAATAGTCACTTGGGTGGTGACATTTGAAAACAATTACTAGCCGAGGTTGTAGTGCGGATGGTTGGAAGTTTCACAATTAACAAGAAGCAAAGTTTGACACGGATGTATTACGAATAAAAACTGAGTAAACAAGTTATATGTCACTAACAATTAACAAAGACTTGGACAGCCACCTAATTCAAAAATTTCATCCAATTGAACGCAAAACTGAGTAAACAAGTTATATCTCACTAACAATTAACAAAGACTTGGACAGCCACCTAATTCAAAATTTTCATCCAATTGAACGCATCTTGCATATTTTTCCAAGTACTCAATCTTTTACTAAAAGGATTGAGCCGAATACAAATGAAATGAAATCTACTGAAGTAGTGTACTCGTACTAATTGACTTATTCAAAAAATGCCTTCTTCTTTAAAAAATCTATCTCGTGTCCGATACTGTATAGATCACCTCTACAAATTTCATTTGAGCTAAAATTGATTAATTGCTCGGGTATCGACTCAGGAAGAATCTACTTTAGGCTTATTGGTAATCCATGATCAACTTCAAGTCGATTCAATCATTCGAGCATATTTGACACTAGAGCAAAACCCTTGTGAGACGACAAGATGACTTGGAGGAGAGGGTTACATTAGTTCCGTTAAATCGTGTAATTGGGAAAGAAAAACAAAATATCAACACGTTTACATATACAAATGCCAAAGAAGTTGTCTTCAAGCACTTGCATAGGCATCCCCACAGAAATGTAAGGCAAAAATGGAGAAAGCAAAAGAAAATCACACAGCTCACTGTTTAATCTTGCCATATCCAATCCAAGGACATATAAATCCTATGCTCCAATTCGCCAAACGCTTAAGGCATAAACACGTAAAAATCACTTTAGTCGTAACAAAATTCTTGCGCAAAACCGCGCAAGAATTTTCAGGTTCCTCCAATATTTCCCTGGAAACAATCTCTGATGGATTTGATGAAGGGGGGAGGGCTGAGGCTGAGAGTTCAGAAGCATACCTGGCTCGATTTCGTCAGGTCGGAACAGAAACTTTATCAGAACTTGTGGAGAAGAACAGAATAGATTGTGCTGTAGATTGTATAATTTATGATCCATTTCTTTCATGGGGTCTTGATGTAGCCAAGAAATTTGGATTAGTTTCTGCTGCATTTTTCACTCAATCTTGTGCTGTGGACAATATATATTACCATGTGTGTAAAAAGGAGTTGAAACTTCCTCTTTCAGAGACTAAAAAAATAGTGATTCCTGGATTACCAGTGCTGGAACCTTCAGATTTACCTTCTTTTGTTTATGTTCATGGATCATACCCTGTAGCTTTTGAAATGATTCTGAATCAGTTTCAGAATCTGGAGAAAGCAGACTGGATTCTTATTAATACTTTTCACAAGTTGGAAGAAGAGGTATATATGCAATCATTTCATTGGTAGATTTCAGTTTGTAGTCGAATCACCTCATCAAAGATTTCCAACGGCAGCATGCCTCTTGAACACAATTCAACTCGAATTTTGTAACTAACTACTTCAATGCTTTTATGCTAGGTGATTAATTGGATGGCGAAGTGTTTACCAGTGAAGGCAATCGGCCCAACCGTACCTTCAATGTATTTGGACAAGAGGCTTCAATATGACAAAGAGTACGGTCTTAGTATCTTCAAGCCTATCACTGATGTCTGCATGAAATGGCTTAATGAACGAACAAATAGATCGGTTGTTTATGTTTCGTTTGGAAGTTTGGCTCGATTAGGAGCCGATCAGATGGAAGAAGTGGCACAGGGCTTAAAAAAGAGCGATAAGTACTTCTTGTGGGTGGTTAGATCATCCGAAGAAGCTAAGCTTCCCAAGAGATTTTTAGAGGAGACGTCCAAGAAAGGACTAATCGTGCCATGGTGTCCACAGTTGGAAGTTTTTGCACACAAGGCGATAGGGTGCTTCATCACACATTGTGGTTGGAATTCTACATTGGAGGCATTGAGTTTGGGAGTTCCTATGGTAGCAATGCCTCAATGGACTGACCAAAGCACAAATGCGAAGTTTGTTGAGAATGTTTGGAAAGTGGGAATCAAGGCTAGACAAAATGAGAAAGGTATAGTCAAGCAAACGGAGATTGTTAGTTGCACAAAGAATGTCATGGAGGGAGACAGCGCTGAAGAGATCAGAAAAAACGCAAAAAAATGGAAGGAATTCGCAAGAGAGGCAGTTGATGAGGGAGGGAGTTCAGATAAAAACATTATAGAATTTGTTTCTTCACTGATTAATCCTCCCACAAAGATAATTTGATAGACTGTAACATGACTTCCATTTCATTTTGCTGTGTAGTACAAAACACTACGACGAAGAAGATTTTAACTTATTTTTCTTTTTTAACTACGGTCGACTTGTTTCTGGTCCTCTTTACAAACATATTACGAGGTCATGGATAAGATAAACATGATAGCATGTTTGGTACGTAGAAACTTTGTGGTTCCCATATATTGTTGAATTTATTGGACACATATTCTTGTCTAGGACACTAGCGAAACATGATTACGATAATCCTTGGAGGGATTTGGGGACATCCAATGTTGACAAGAACCACATATTTTTGTGTATTCTGTCCATAAGACTAAAACTTGCATAGAACACTAAGACTTCAGATTCAAACAAGTTCATTGCTTAATCTTACCATTTCCGATCCAAGTTCACATAAATCCTATACTCTTAATTCGCTAAGAATTTGAGGCATAAAGGAACTTTATTCAAGACTTCGGGTTCTTTTCTGTCAAAACAATTTCTGATTGATTTGACGAAGGAGGAGCTGATGCGGCAGAGAGCTCAGAAGCATATTTAGTTTGTTTTCGTCAAGTTGGGACAGAAACTCTGGAAGAACTTCCCGAAAAGCTTAAATGCTCGAGCTGCCCTGTTGATTGAATATACGATCCATTTCTTCCATGGCGTCTTGATTTAGCCAAGAAATTGGGATTGGTTGGTGCTGCTTTTTTTCACACAATCTATTGGAAATGGTTGTTAATCAGTTCCGGAATATTGAAAAAAGCAGAATGGCCACTTTTCAACTTCTTCCACAAATTCGAGGAAGATGTAAAATTACATAAACATCATTTGCAATAATTTGTTTCTAATATGCATGTGCCTCTGTTTTCTAACATTGTTTCCCATAATGTAATAAACATTAATTCCTACTTTCGAGGGTGATATAATTATAAACGAGCAAAGTACATACATGTTTATACTGGTTCAATCTTAATATGAGAAACGAATAATATATTTGCACAAGGGGTTGTCAAATTTGTTGTACATTTTTAATGTACATCAAGTTTGATCCTTTGCATAAATAATTCATCATAGGCCTGGACAAAACTCTCGAATCAAATCGAATCGAATCGGACCCAAATCGAACTGAACCGAATCGAGCGGTTCTTCTTAAGTTAAATACTCGAATGAGTATCTGAATCGAGAACTGACGGATTTGGTTCGGTTCCGATCTAGAACTAGAACCGAATGAAAAATCAAATCTCCCTAATTTTTTAAATTTTTTTATCTTAAATAACTCAAATTATTTTATTTTTTAAAATAAATTGTTAACTAATTAATTTAATCCAAACTCAAAATATGTTTTACTATTTCTAATTTTCAGCAAAATCAAACTTAATCAAATTGACCTAAGTTTTACTCAAATCTCTTATTCTACCGTAATATCATTTCTATCATTCTATTATTATGAACTAGTCATCTTTCTTTTTCTATGATTTTAACAGTCAAATTTATAAAGAACTCAATAAAGAGATGTGCAAAAGATATAACGATATTGGATTACGTTATTTTGTAAGAGTTAAGATTGAATATGTCATAATTGAATTAATGTAGCATTGTTGTAATATAAATTTTGTTTAATTATTGTACAGAATCCCAAAATCAAACCGAATCGAATGAAACCTAATCCAAATGGTTCCATAATTAAATTTAAGATCCGAACGATTTCATTTACTAAATACTCGAAAATTTTGGGTTTGGTTGTATTGCACACCCCTAATTCATCCCCCCTTTTAATTGGCTCTATAAATGAGATATTTGAGATATTTTCCCGTGCATTTTTCTTAAGCAATACTGGACAACTTTAATCCGCTGTGCAATTCTGCTAAAGTTATTTCTGTTTTGAGCATTCAAATTGCCTATAAAACATTCAGCCAATTGACCCACCCCGAAGCGCTCTCTCTCTCTACACCGCCCATTATTACTTATTATGAGCAGACATCATGATTTCTCCAAAAGATTCAAACAGGACATTTTTGGTATTTCATTGACCATTTTCGCTTGGTGTTTTGCCAACGCCAACAATGATGTACACAAAAAAATGTACCAAGTAAAATAAATCTTCATCATGTGAACACGTGCATCAAGTTGTCGGGGAAGTCGGAAGAAGTTGGGACCCACACACAAACCAAAAAAGTGATTTTTTTTAAAGAAAAGCTCAACCACATAATATTTTCGTTTATTTTTTTCAATTACTGTCCAATATACAAACTAGATTTTAGTGATTGAATATTTGTAAATTTGCGGATTCTTAGTACAAACACACCTACCCCCTCGAAAAGAAAAGCACGTGATAGAGTGGCCTTCAACTACAGGTCCAAGAGTAGTGGTTGTGAGTTAATTTAATCCATGGTCATCTAAATTTATTAGGGCAATTATTCTTGGCCTGACTTTGAGCCTGACCAAATGGCAGGATTCTTTTTATTAATAGGTTACTATTCATTCATATAAATTTAAAAAATTACTCTTTACACTGAACTTTTCTATAGATTACTATTTGCTCACTAAAATTTAAAAGGTTACTCGTTGATCACTCAAATTTGAACAAAGTTACTCGTTAATCACCTATACCATTTTCAGTAGTGTTACCTGTAGCAAAGTTAAGTGAATAATGAGTACCTTTGTTCAAATTTAGGTAAAAAACAAGCAACAATTTTGTTAAGCAAATAATAATCTATAGCAAAATTCAATAAGCAAAGAGTAATTTTTTAAATTTTGACGAACCACAATAAACAAAATGGGTTGTGCTATGTGTTCAACCCAATTTGGTGAACCACAGTAAACAATACAAGAGTTCCTTATGAACATCTCTATGTGTAATATAATGTATACATAACATTTTCCAAACAAAATTCAGTGGCTATTAATTAAATTTATTCGAAGTGTCGCCAAGAACCCAACTATAGAGCTTGTTTGGCTAAGCAAAAAACAAAGTATCGTTATGCTTTAAAAGTTACTTTTAATTATTTCATTCCCAAGACAGCTTTGGCTTCTCTATAGTTTTGAAAAGGAATGTTAGTACTCAGCATATAGTGCTGACCTGGACATTTAATACATTATCTGAAAGGAGTTGAGGAAATCTCAATTTCAAAATCACCCAAAATTTCTGTGTATTCTCTCTGTATAAAGAACACTTGAACTTTGGAGTAAATCAGGATCAGGATGGAGAAAGGAGAAGAAGAATGCAAAGCTCATTGCTTAATCTTGCCATTTCCTCTCCAAGGTCACATAAATCCTATGATCCAGTTTGCTAAGCGTTTGAGGCATAAAGGAATCAAAATCACACTAGCTACGACAAAATATTTATTCAAGACTATGCAACAATTTTCAGGTACTATTTCTGTTGAAACAATTTCTGATGGATACGACGAAGTAGGATTTAGAGGAGAGAGTGCAGAAGAGTATTCATCTCGTTTTCGTCAAGTTGGGACAGAAACATTGGAAGAACTTATCGAAAGGCTTAAAAACTCAGGCTGCCCTGTTGACTGCATAATTTACGACGCATTTCTTCCATGGGGTCTTGATTTAGCCAAGAAACTTGGATTGCTTGGCGCAACGTTTTTCACTCAGTCTTGTGCTGTGGATCACATATACTACCATGCCTACAAAGGAGATGTGAAACTTCCACTTTCAGATAGTGAAATTTTGCTTCCTGGATTGCCTCCATTGAAGCCCTGTGATATGCCTTCCTTTTTTTATGTTTATGGATCATATCCTCCTCTAAAGGTCGTGGTTGTTAATCAGTTCGAAAATACTGAGAAAGCAGACTGGCTACTTTTCAATACTTTCTACAAGTTGGAGGAAGAGGTAACACTGCTTGGAACTTTATTTTGAATTTCCTTTGTTAAATCTTAGTCCCGTGTGATCGATCAACAAGCCTAATACTATGCACACGTCAAAATTAGGAACTTTTTACATTGAAAATAAGGCTTAGATTGTTGTTATAGTGTTATTATGCACGATTTTTTGTAATTCATGTTCATGATAAGCTCAATAATACAAGAATCACATGATGTATGCATAGTTAAGTTATATATCATGAGTAAGCATGGAATGAAGCCTAACAGATTCTTGCTACGTAGGTGATTGATTGGATGGCAAAGTATTCACCGGTGAAGGCGATTGGACCGACCATACCATCGATGTTTTTAGACAAGCGTCTCAATGACGACAGAGAATACAATCTTAGTTTCTATAAACCAATGACTGACGCCTGCATGGAATGGCTCGAGAAACGAGAACCCGTGTCAGTAATTTATGTTTCATTTGGAAGCATGGCACAATTAGAAATGGAGCAAATGGAAGAATTGGCATGGGGCATAAGAATGAGCAATAAGTACTTTTTATGGGTTGTTAGAGCATCAGAAGAGTCGAAACTTCCAAAGAATTTTGCCGAAGAAACTCGTGAGAAAGGGCTCATTGTGTCATGGTGTCCTCAATTAGATGTTTTGGCCCATAAGTCTGTAGGTTGCTTCATTTCACATTGTGGGTGGAATTCTACATTGGAGGCACTGAGTTTGGGAGTCCCAATGGTGGCAATGCCTCAATGGACTGACCAAAGCACCAACGCAAAATACTTGATGGATGTTTGGAAGATGGGAATTCGAGTAGAGACGGACAAGAATGGGATAGTTAGCCGGGAAATGATTTATCGTTGCACGAAGCAAGTGATGGAAGGCGAGACACGCGAAGAGATCAGGAAAAATGCCATCAAATGGAAGGAATTGGCTAGAGAAGCTGTTGATGAAGGTGGAAGTTCTGATAAAAACATTGAAGAGTTCATCTCTAAATTGGTCCATTCTTAGTTATGATTCATGGTTTTCTTACTATTGCGTGTGTTGGTTGTAGCCTTATCGCAGGATGTAAGCTGTGGCACATGCCGTTTTATCCCTCGCGAGGGAATAGGGTGGCCCACAAACTTATTGATGTTCATCTTATAATTTTATGAAGTGTGTTTTATAAATTTACTTAAATGTAATTTAACTTTTTAAGCTCTACGCGTGCAAAAGCATGCACAGAAAATTGTAGAATTTGTCGATACTTTGTTGCGCCCCTTTCCAAAAGTCACAAGGCACCAAAGCTGAGAGCGCTCAAATGTACAAAAATGTACAAGATTTTTTCGCTTTGGACGTATTCAGAAAAAATTGTATCCAATTTGGAGGCGTCATTGCTCATCTTATCTATAATAGGGTTCAGTCCAGTTCAGAGGCCAGAAATGGTCACTATCATTAATTGCGTGATTTAATTCCCCTCAATTGACACAAACTAAATTCGTGCACGTTACTCGGTTGTCAATGTTGAATTTGAAATAAAATAGTTTTATTATGCAAAGAAAAATAGAATTTTGTTTGTACAACAAAGGAAAGTCGTCAAAATGTAATAGAAGTCTTTTCTTTACATATTTATACAATTACACTTTGAAGAACAATATAAATTTAGCTGGTAGTGATATATAAAAAATAATAATAACGCATGCAATTAGAAGGAGGATAACTTTTCTATAAATACCAAACAACCTTGGAAAGTTCATGCCGTAAATCAAAGTGAAAGTTGTAGATCTTGTTGGTAGTATATTTAAGTGGATAAATATCGGCTTAACGAGTAAAATATTGACAAATAGCGTATTTGTCAATATTTTACCTATTTACATGATCGATATTGTATTTGTAGGATAAATACCGTATTTGCAGGTCAAATATCGTATATACAAGACTGATACCGTATATGCAACTTAGTGAATTTACATTTTACACATACCGTATATGCAAGTAATGAAGACACAATATTCACATGTAACAAATACCTTATTAGCAACTTATAAAAAGAATAGCAAATAATTTTATTAAATGCGATAAAATAACATAACAAATAATTTAAATTGCAGTAAAAGAAATTTCAAATCGAGACATATGCGAACACGGTTTCCTTAAAACAGATTTGCCCCCTCACCGTACGTGCTTGAGGTTTAATTTGAGTATCTGCTTCTCGAGATACAACGGTAAAATGGTGGAGTCTGAGCACCACAGATTTTACTTCGGCGAACTGATTTAGTACCCAAACAATATCACCACCAAGAAAATCGAAACCAGAAAATTCGACAGAGACACGGTACTGTAAACGATGCAGATGCAGTATGTAAAACAATGACTTTTCTCCTTCCTTTTCGTGTATCTTTATTGTGGAAAAATAGTTCTCATATATAGACTTTTAACTCCCAAAAATCTATCCATTAACTCATTGGTAATAACCACATGAGTTTCAAACGTTTCTGGAGTTTCAGAAATCAAAAGTCAGTTCTAGAAAACAAAAAATAAAATAAAATAAAATTCCAAAACGTAGGCCTTCCTAAGGGTATATTTTTTGGTCAATCCGCTCTGACATAAGTGTGAGCAGATCGCGAACGTAAAAAAGTTCAAAGATTGATACTTATTTCGATGCTACACATGATCATACTCAATCCGGTCTGACATTCGTGTGCGCAGATCGCGCTCGTATAAAAGTTCAAAGTTTGAAACTTATTTCGATGCTACACATGATCATACCCTTCCAAAGTGTAATCCTATATAAAGTGGTTTTTGCTTTCCTCATTTTCCTATGTGGGACAATCATTAATTAGTTTCCTTCCAACACATAGATTTCTTTCAATTGGCACACTTTGAGCTCCAATTTCTCATTCACTCGAATATCATTTTTGACAAGTAAATATATGATTTCGATATTCTCATGGAGGAGAACACAAATCAACTTTCATATTTCAAAATGAATAATCGGGTTCCACTCAAATTTAACTCCAAAGTTAGCAATAAACCCATTTTCCCAACAGATCTCTTTGCCCTTCTTCTCCCCACTTTGTCACATGCAACTAGGCTTTCATCTCGGCCAACTCTTCCTTTTATGCTACCTAGACCAAAAAAGAGTGGTATTTCTAAGAAGAAAACATTCATTGATGGGTGTGTCCGAAACCAAGAATTCAACCCTAGAGAGAATTTTTTTCACACGGCAAAGCCGCAAAGGTGCTTGTGAAAGATAAATAAAATTAGAAAAAATGAAAATGATCATATCTTATTAGGAGCATTATCCTCATTTAGTAATGTTACAAGTTGAAGGGAAAAAAAATAAAGAATTAATTGATAGGGTTATGCTGTAAAAAAAAAATGTTACACCTCAGAAGACAAATCCGCGAGAACAAGGTGACATCCACTTCGAAAAGTTGTATGACGTAAAGCGATATAATTAAGACACCTCAATAAGCTTTACGTGGTAACACAACATTACCGTTGTGAAGCATTGGTTTTTTTAACTAGAAAGTAATAAATGCCAACACAACGTGAAACTCTTGTAAGAAGTTGATTTCTTTTATAAAGTAACATATAGTAACACAATGTGTTACCCATGTAAGATGTTGATTTTTACTAAAAATTATCATAATATAACATAATATTTTGTTTGTGTAAAATAATAATTTTATAATAAAAAATAATATAGGTAACACAACATGTACTCCGTAAAATTTTGATTTTTAATAAAAATATTAATTTCCGAATCAAAAATTGAAATATTGATTTCAAGTAAAACGAGGTCTCTTTTAAAAAAAAAACTATAAAAAGTAGTAAATTTTTCGAAGAAAAGTAAGGTAAATGTCAAAACTGGCCTAGTAAAAGAAGGCATTGGATAAAATAATGGTCTCGACATAATCCAAAATGCATTTCTACACATTAATTTGAACTTGTATCAGGAATTAAGCCTAACCTGAATATAAGTGGGTTGATTCGAACTGAATAGTTTATTTTGACACTATGAATTGAGACTCTATCAATATAATCTAGTCGATTTACTTTACGTTTCGATCATATAAAAGATATCGCGTCAAGAATGCATGGAAAGACTAATCGGCCAAACATATTATTTATGAAGTTTCAAATCTAAAGCCCTGGATGAATGAAAATGTGAAATAGAAGACCTGGAAACCTTCGAGAAGATTTATACATGTCAACCTAACACTTTTTACATCTTTTTCAATCTTTGACTACTTGAACATTAACTAGGAGTAGAAGATATGTTTTGTACATATTTGTATTTTGTCCATACAATTCATTCTTTTGCAAGATAACACTTGGCCATATATATTAAAATATTTTCATCGCATACAGAAAAATCATATATTATGTATTTGTTGCACTTATTCTTCGCACATTTCAAAAGGCGCTTGGTGAGATTTTCGTGGATAAAAAATGAATGCAATCAATTTGATAAGATTGGATTATTGAAATACTACTTAACCCCATGTTAAGGTACCCCATGTTAAGGTACAGTGGCGGAGCCAGCACCCTACGAGGGAGCGCGGCCGCGCGTGTTGGATTTCGCCGGAACAATGGAAGGATAGAAGAAGGCGACTGCGAGCCGGCAATTTTTGGGATTTTTTTTTTTTGGAGCGCATTCCACTGGGGCCTATGGGCCTTAAAAAAAAAGGCACAATCCATGATATACCCTATAACTCAAACCAAATGGATTCGAAATTGAAAGCTGAAGCCGTGAAGCATAACATTAAGCAACCAACCCTCCTCCAAGCTCCAGTTCCACGCTAGAAGCCTCCACCTCCTGCTCCTGCTCCTGTTGGTGACGACGACGTCGATGAGGCGTCGCCGACAGACTCTGTACGGTCAAACCTCCCGAGATCAGTGACTAGTGAGCGCCTTTCTCCTTAACTCCTCTGTCGTTATCTGTTTTTTTCTTTTTTGGTTTTGGTTTTATTTATTATTTATGATGAAGCATAACAATCAGCAACCAACCCTCCTCCAAGCTCCAGTTCCACGCAAGACGCCTCCACCTCCTGCTCCTGCTCCTGTTGGTGACGACGACGTCGATGAGGCGTCGCCGACAGACTCTGTACGGTCAAACCTCCCGAGATCAGTGACTAGTGAGCGCCTTTCTCCTTAACTCCTCTGTCGTTATCTGTTTTTTTCTTTTTTGGTTTTGGTTTTATTTATTATTTATGACTTATGAGTTATTAGTTATTAGTTATATTCTATGATTTAATTGGCAATTTAGCATTCAAATGAGAATTATGAATCAGTGATTTTTGAAAAATAATTTATGTTTAATTAGTTGTAAGTTATAATTTATGAGTTTTGCTTTGTGATTTGAGAATTTATGTTTAGGAAATTAGAATAAGTGAAAAAAATCAGTTGAGAAGATATTGGGCTCAATTCAATCATGCGTAGTATGTTTTTTAATCAATTCTAATTGAAACATAAATTGAGGCATTTTACAAATTATGGAACGATTTTTTCGGCCGAAACGAAAGTCAATACCTAGTTTTAATGGCTCATCTAATCTCGCTGCTATTTCTAGTCGCGCACATATATATTGAATAATTTTTAATATCATTTAATTAAATATTAATAAACGACTTCGCTACTTATAATCGTTGATTGTCGACGATCAAGGGTTAACATTCAAAATCCGTCCTAACTGAATTTAGATTCTGGATTCGCCACTGTTAAGACGGTAGAGATTACTATCTGGCGTGGTAGTGGCGTTCAACCGAACCTCGACCTTTTTATTTTACTATAAAAAATAAAAATATTTTAATATCCTTGTATTATTATTTATTGAATTGTTTTAGTTTTTTAGTGGAATCAATACTCCATTAGCCGGATGCACAACTTATAAGCATTAAAAAAGGGTATCAAACAAGCATTAAGTTACACATGGCTCGTGGGATTTTTCCTATATAAGTACATTACAAGGGATGTAATACTGAGCTTTGATAGTGAATGGAATTTACAATTTTGATCATGTTAAAGGCATTTCGAGTTCGAAACCAATGTGCTTACAATCAAAGTATTTTATCTCTACATCAATTATATAAATTAAATTATATCCTTTCTGAGGAAATTAAAACTATTATACTTTATCTTAAGAATTATATCATATTAAGTTATATACAAAATTTAGATATCTCAACTTATTGTTGGAAATATTGCTCTTCCACTTAAAAATATTGAAGAATTAACCAAAGACTGTAATCAAGAACTTCAAAAAACAAATTCAAAAAGATTCAAATACGAAAATGATATCGTTATTCTCAAACGATATTTGCCCATTCCCGAATTGACTTTTGGTGCTTAAAGGGTTTTTGGCAAATGGGTTTGTAGGATTTATCAAGCATTTTAATAGAAAATCATTTAATCACTTAATATTTTCTACCAAAATTTCATGAATATAAGGAGGAATTTGAATATGAATGAAAAGAAGTTTTCACATTTGGAACGGAATATGGATTTCTATATTATTTTCAATATGTTTTGTATTGATCACAAGACATCTACTTATAGATATCCATCAATACCCACAAAATGACGCCAAATATCAGTGAAAAGTTGCACCAAAACAACAAATTTAAACACTTTTTTGTTCTATGCGACCGCATAAAACAATCATTTTTGCCATTGCATAGAAGAATCATCTGCAGGGCTTGAAATCCCTGCAAGTCTATATACGACCGCATTCCAGACGAACTATGCAGTCGCATAATATATACTTTTGGTAAGAACACACACACATGCACAAGTATTACATGTTCTCAAATTCCTCAATCTCGCTTAGCGCTAATATGGTATTGCGCTCATCATTTTCAACAAATTTTTAAGTGAAAAACTCTAACTCTCTATTGAGGCGGCACCATCTCGAAATTCATTTAGATGAAATTCTTCCAGTATTTTTGTTACTTTTTAAAGACATGTGCACCTCGTACTAAACTTTATTAAGAGCTTAAAGCACAACCTTCACTTCAGTAACAACAAACATTATATAATTAGGATAGGGTTATTGCAGATTTTTATAATCCTAAAATTATCCACTTATGGAATGACTTCTTGTTACCATGTAAACCCGTGAATTACTTTGTTAAGTAAGGACATGTAATGTTGCTATTATTGGTGGATCTTTTGGTTTAAGAGTTTCAACTCCATTCTATTAGAAGTAGATATTACTTCGCTAAATTATCTAAATTATCTATTGCCTTAACATAATTTAGGATAATTATTCCGCTCTTAATTAATTTCCTTATATAGTCACGACAGATGACTTAGTATCTTATCGAATATAGCTAGTCAATGATTGATTTATTTAATAGATACAATTGTCACCTACTAAGAAATCCTCTTACGAAGCCACATGCTTCTCACTAGCTTTATCAATTTCCAATCACAGTTGGATGATTTCTTATAATGCATTTCAACTTTATGAATATTTTTCAAATATTTCAATTATTCTTGCATATCTAAACAAACGTCATAATTAGCTTTTAACCCATTTCATCCACTTTAAACTTAGGGTGTGTTTGAGCCACATTATTTTGAAAATATATATTTTGAAATAATAGATTGATGGAGAATATGTAGTTGAAAAAGAAGGAAAAGTTATTGATGTAATGAAAAATATTATTTCATTGAAGAATGTATGGTTCAAAATGAGTACAAGAATGAGAATAAAAAAAATAATGTGTCAAACATGGGCTTAGTATATATTATCCTTATAATTATATAAGGTTTTTTTCTACCTTTTCACTTCATAGATATTCTAGTATGACTATATGGTATAGGAAAATATAACTCTTGAACTAAGTTAC
>CAIGRB010031915.1:69335-88430 GCA_903798255.1 Fraxinus quadrangulata | reverse complement strand
CAAAGAGTCCAACTCCCATGAGTATGAAATCCTTGAGGGAGGTTTCGGGCTTTCGAAACATAAATTATAAAAATTAACAAGGAAATTAGCACTTTTCTTCACCAACCTTTACTAAATATAACAAATCTACGATCTACTATTTTTTTAATACAATCTATCTCCAACTTTCAATTATGTAGCAAAACTCGTCATTTCTTCAATTTGGCAATTGAATGATGGATTTGCCATTCTATCTAAATAAATAAGCAGAAAACAATGCAATAAATAAATAATGAAAAATTATAAATGAAGTTCCATAACTTTTCAAAACAACAAATAACTCACACTTAAAACAATTAATAGATATTAGGACATAATTTTTTTAAAAAAATTTCACATTTCCCAACCAATCTCATCTACCCACCTGTCAAAGCCTATCCCACCCAAGTCCTCTTTTTCTTTAAGATTCCCTCTTGAAATGAGATTTTTTCAATGGATTAATCTATGTGTACGTAGGTTAATCCACAGGGATTGATATAATGTGAATGAGGTGGGACTCGCGATACCCTACCTCACTCACATTATGTACACACAGCATGATCATTTTTCAATTGAATGAATAATAGTAAAATACCTCAATTTGTAGATTAGTATGTTGGCCAAGGCAATGGAAAGTATAGAGACAACTATGTGTTGTGTTGTACAAATGTGTAAAAATGAACAAATAAAACGAGATGCAAGAATCTAGAAAAATAAATAAATATTAGCGACCTTAGGAGTAGCTTCTTGAATAAGTGTAAGACACTATAAGAACATAAAAAAGTAATGATCATAAATTTTGAAAAGAGAAAAGTGACCTTTCATTTCTTTTTAAGAAAAAAAATGTTGGTTAGAAAGATAAATTGTCAAATTAATTATATATAGCCCCTGTTGAGTCTTATTTATTTATTTATTTTTGTTAAGAATGCATTTTGAAATAGTAAATTGACGAAACTGTTTGATTAAAAAAATAAGAAAATATTTTGAGTTTACGTCTAATAATATTTTATTGAAAAATGTATGATTAAAAAAAAAGAATTTTAGAAATAATAGGGAAACGAGCTCTAGATAAAGTAATGACTATTTATATATTTATATTATACATAAATGTATGTGATAAGTTTTATGTCATTTATATGATTTTTATATAAATATTTGTATTTTTAAATTTTTTTAGTTTCTTATATTTGCTTATGATAATTCGAATTTAAAGAATTTCTTAATTATAATTTTTGTTTTTTTCAATTAGTCAATTAACCTTAAATAAGAGGGGCTTTAGTCGATCACTTACTCTGTCTACATTTGCATAATAAAATATTTTGTATATAAACCCAAATTTTTTTCTATTTTTAAACACACATTATTCAGAAAATCATTATTCAAAACTTCATTTTTCTTAAAATAATGACGACAAAATGGGGCTTATAACACCTTGGCCTGTCATACTATAGTGTTTATCCTAATATTGTTAGTGAAAATATTTTGCTATGGTAAAAGATTATCAAAAGTGTGTTAAAATTGAAAATTCTCAAAATAAGTACAACATGGGCCTAACTGTATACATTCTCAGCCAGCCCAGCACACTTATTCCAAGACTGGCACTGTATTGACTGAACCGTCGTGTCGTTCATCCCGTTACAAGCCGGAAACCCCTTCGTCCCCGACCTCCTCTGGGTGCGTAAAACCATATATATTTAATTTTTTTTCGATCGAGTTTTTCGGTGAATTTTCCTCCAAATTCGTGTAATATTAGGCTAAAACGAAGAAATAATCGAACTCCAACGATGGTCGACACAACTAAAAAGCGAAAGAAAGGCTCAATTAGTGAAGAAGACGTGTCTACTCTCTTACAGAGGTGTGTTTCTTACTTTATCAAAATTTAATTTTGATCGTAAATGTCGTAAAAGTTCATTGATTCTTAGTTTTTGGTTTTGGTTTTTTTTTTAAGGTACTCTTCGCGGACGGTGCTGGCATTACTGCAAGAGGTGGCGGTGGTTTCAGAGAGGAAAATTGACTGGAATGCAATGGTAAAAAATACTTCTACAGGGATTTCCAATCCGAGGGAGTACCAAAAACTCTGGCGCCACCTCGCATATCGGGATGACCTCGTTGATTCATTGAACAATGCTGCAAACCCTCTGGTAATCAATATCAATCCCATTATTAACCGCCACACATGCATATGCGAGTTTATTAACGTATATTGATGACGCCTGAAACTTATGTTACGAAATGAGTAGTTTATGGCCATCTCCGGATCCTGAAAGATGCGGCACTCTTCCCCCCTTTCTCTCCGACTACCAAGTCAGTGTTTTTGAAAGGAAAGGGATACTAATAATTATGTGGCATGTGTAAGATGTAGAACAAGCTTACCAAATATATAAGGTGTCTATTTATAAGCATCTTCCCAAGCTGGTGCATGTGGTTGTTTGCTATGTACGGAGGGCACTTGTCAGAAATTTTTGCTTACATTGGTCGAGAGAATCTAGGGTACGAAAATCCTCAATACACTAGCTATTAAAGGAGAATATTCTTTCACATGTTTTCCACATAGAAGTGAACATGTGGGAGTGTGTCTTGACAACTTGACCAATTACCACTTCCGAGTGGATCTCAGGCCTCGACTAGTCAAAAGATCTGGACCCATGATGTATTTCTTGATGCCAATGACGTTGGTGCCTTCGCCTACATTCTGGCATCTTAGGATTGAGGTCGAGGTCAATTCGTTTCTTCGAGTCATTGATCACTGTTCTTAGCATCTACTTTGATTAATATCTTTTCAGGAAATCTGTGTACCTAATGGTTTTGGAGCATATACACTATTTGTTACACAATTTGGAGCTCTTATTGGTGATTTGATTGTTTATGCGTGCTTCTATAAATTAAATATGTTAGGTTGATAAGAGCTGTTATTGTGCGCTTTGTGCACTCCAACACCGTCACCAATCAATATTAATGACTGAGAAGCTCGTGTAACAGAAAAAAAAAAACAAATGAAATTTCAATTTTTACGCAAAACTAGATTTTGTAGATCCTTTTAATTTCTAGTATTGATTCAACTTATGGTACTGGCAATTTGTTGAGTAATACTATGGGTAGAAAGTTGACTGTCGTCATTTTATGATGGTTGAGATCAAATTATTTGCTGCAATTTTAATCCAACTTTAATCTGTTATGTAATTGATGCCCTTCAGCCCTTAATTTTTGTTTTTTAGTTACTTTTGATAGGATGATGACAGTGATTTAGAATTTGAACTGGAAGCTTTTCCTGCTGTCAGTCGCGAAACTTCAGCAGAGGCTGCCGCTTGTGTTAAGGTAAAAGAGTTAATTGGAATCAGAGTGTCACCGTCCTCAATATTTTTTTCAGAACATGGATATAGCACTATTTGCTTATTCTGATTCTTTGTTTTGATATTCCTATTATGCTATGTTTTCTTGAGCTGGAAATTATCGTAATTTTAGAAATGTAAGGTTGATTATAAATCAAGTCTTTGGAAACAAAGGAGACTGCATATATAAGCTTTGACACAAGGTAATTGTGAGTATATCCTAATCCACTGAAGCCCCAAAATTGTCAGTCACAGGGACATAGTCTTAGCGCTTTGTGATATCTATTCAAGAAAAATGTACAAAATTTTAGTGGTGTTATGGTAAATCACCAAGTTGAGTACTTCGTCCAATAGTAGGGAGTGGAGTGTGATAATAATAAATCACCAAGCCAAATACTTCTTGCCAAGGATGACTTGTGGATGTGTCCGGAGCAGTGTGGATGTGGTCCAGACAGTAGCAACTGGCCACAATGGAGATGTATTAGCCTATATTATGGAAATATTTCCATTTTTTGCTGATGAAAAGTGTAAATTAATATGTGGTTCTTCTAGCGTTTGCATCGACACAAATCTGCTCTATTGTATTTATAGTTGCAACATTGGAATCATGTAGAGTTGAATTTAATTGCCAATTTGCAGAATGAAGTCAAGTCACTTCTGGTTCATAGGAAAAACCTAAGAAGCACCGACACGGACACAAGTGTCCGTCAACACTCTGTTTTTTGAAAAAGTTTTGACATGATACGTCGGCGACACGTTGATTAAAATATTATATTTTAACATTTTAATTTAATAGTTTAAAGCAATAATTTTTTATACATATTGGGAGGAAGAAGGACTTTAACTTCTTATGTAAATTTGATGTTTAAAGGGGGTAAAATGGTAAAAATATTAATTTATATAAAATTTTACCTATTTCTTTGTTAAAGAATACAGTTAGACAAAAGAAGTAAATTAAATTTTAACTACAAAAAGACATTGTACAAGATATTGGGCCCAACAATTTAAAAATTACATTGAGTTCCTGTTTGGTACACATTCTTTTAAAACTCATTTTTAGCCACATATTATTCAATAAAATAATATTTTCCATTATATTAATAACTTTTCCTTACTTTTTAACCACATATTTCCCATCATATCACTATTTAAAATAAATTCTTTTCTCAATAATATTCATCAAACAAACCCTGATTTATGAAATCGACTGACTTATCATCTTTCTTGCACGTCTCTTTATTTCCTTCTCTTCTTTCTTCTTTTCTTTTCTTTTCTTCCCAAACTTCTTCTTCCCGTAATCACCAGTTACCAACGTCTGCATCTTCCCAAGCATTCACCAGTTATAGTCTGCGTTTCTTCTTCATTTCTTCCTCCCATCTATTTTCTTACTGATTTTTCAAGCCATTTGCATTTCCTCAGTCGCCGACTCGCTGCAAGGAACTCTGACATGCATCGGCGACGTGTCGAAGGCGTACCGGTGTCCGATATGTGTCTGACACCGATCCTTGCTTCAGAGGGAAAAACCAGAAGAAAAGGATGGTGGTGCTCTGATCAAATGTACATTGAAAGTTTGAGAAAGACAATGCATTGCCCTAACTAGGTTTAAATAGAGTTTGGGTTGTGAGAGGGAGAGGAGAGGAGGAAAGTGAGAACATTGAGAAATTGTTTAAGAAGGCTTAATTGGGAACCGAGGTGTTCTATGAGGTGAGGTGAAGCCTCAAGGCAAACCAATGAATATTTTAAAATGATGTAAAGTACAAAAGTATGCTCATAATAAATCATAAACCTTCTTAAAAAAAATCCATAATAAAATAAAAAATTTGAAAGTCTAACTTGCAAACAAATACAAAATATATTAATAAAGTATCAAATAGTAAGTTCTCAAGTTAGTAAGCATGAAACGAAATTATAATAGGATCTTTAAGAGAATAATTACATCATTCTCATCACCATTAGTTTCTTCCCTTTGTATACGGTAGGAGTCCATTAATGAGAAGGGGCTGGGAAGAGCTTGAATCCTTTCATATAGTGATGAATATGAACACAATTGAAATTCGTGAGGAGTTTAACATTTATGCTATGGATCCCTTATTATGAAATAATCCATGGAACAAAGGTTACTATTTGTTTTATCAAAAAATATCAAATTTAGATATTTGTACCATATCGAATTAAGGAATCATGGCATACATGTTCGGAATAGATTTCATTGAAAAATCGAAGAAAAGCCCTTTCATTATAAGTTCTTCCATTAGAAGTCAAGTCACGAAAAACCTGCTATGGGAAAAGAATAGGAACAAAGAAAGAGGTTGTTCATTTCTCCTTCCCCTTCTCTTCCATGCAAAGACAAAAAAGGAGTATGAAAAAAACTCGTAAAACATTCTAGATCATAAAGAAGTATCCCAATATGATATGGCCAATAAAAAATGTCCGAAAATGCAAGAAAAAGAGGTAAACATTTTAGTCCCCTTGAGGCATAAGCCTGCTAAGTTGACTTGTAAGCCTAAAATGTGCATCAAGGTGTAAACTTTGAGGTGTTTTACAAACTCCTCGCATTAGGCAGGATTAGATGTATAAGCCTCAAATAGCTATTTTAAAAAAAAAACATTGAGGATTGGAACATGAAGAGAGCTGGTTCATTGTAAAGTGCCATGAGGAAAAAGGTCATTTTGGAACCTAAGTGGATTTTCTTTGGCAATAGGAGAGTTGGCAGGCCTTTCGAAAGTAGAAGATTTATCTCCAGTTTGGCCCCCATTATTCCCCATTAAATTATAATATTTTTTTTCTCTTCTTATCAATCACATATTCTCTAATAAAATAATATTACACGTAAATTCAAAAAACTTTTCCTTCTTTTTTAATTACACATTCTCCAAAAAATTACTATTCCTCTTATTATAATGTAGAATAATGGAGCTTACTTGTGACTAATAGTTGGCTAACTTTTAAGCTGGTTCCGAATTACCAAAGTCCTGTTCCTGAAATTTAAATTAATTTCCGGTATGAGTAAGCCTAACTTGCTAAGCAAAAAACTTGAGTCCCGAAAGATTCTAGTTTTTCTACAATATTTGTTAAAATTCACCCAGTTTGGTAGGTTCCAAAATAGAGCCTAAACCAATCTATTTTCAAAAAAAATCTCCAAACGAGTTCCAATTTTATAGTATTCAATCTTTTAGCCAGGAGAATAAGAGGGTGTTTGGGATATTCTAAAGCAGCAATTGTGTTATCTGAGAAAATAGGCAGCTTGGATAAGAGCACTGATTTTAGGAAGTAGCTAATGTGCTTGCTAAAAGTGTGGATAAGCATTTATACTGTCAAAATGACCAAGAAGGACATTTATGATTTATCACCTCAATTGGATATAGTATCAAATCTTTGAACCAAAATTTAATCGAATAGATTGTAAGACACATGCAACGTAAATTATCTCCAAAATAATAGGCTTGTCTATATTTACTGTTTAACATACACAGATGACATTATAGAAAATGTAAATTTATGACCTGTTCACATATACATGTTTTATTTGTTACATGAAATTGTAAATTTTTTTATAAGATTCATTATTATGTATTCAATAAATCAACATTCCTAAGCTAGTGAACTAATAAAAAACATAATGAAACACACAATGCATATTCAAATTATTATTTACATTTAAGAAAACAACATTAAAGATTGTGTTGCTTGTACCAAAAACTTAATATTAAAAAAATTGTTATGAATCACACAATCTCCCACCTTTCCCTTTCTGCTCCTTCATGCTCCATCTTTTTCTTATTTCCTTTCCCACTTAATATATAAAAAAAAAAAAGTTTTGAATCACACAATCTCCCACCTTTCCCTTTCTGCTCCTTCCTGCTCCATCTTTTCTCAATTCTTTTCCATTTTTTTCCCTTTATTTTCTTTTCATCCTTTTTCTCTCTTATATCTTTTCTATTTCTTCCCACCTCATGTTGCTAATTGATAGCTTGAGCTGTGTTGATTTGAGAATTGGGGGTGGTTGATTTAGGGGTTGTGGTGCTGATGGTTGTGGGGGAAGGTGAGAGTTAATGGTTGAGAAGCTGTTGGCATTGATGGCTGGATGAGATGGAGGAGTCAATGGTGGCAAGATAAAGTTGGGACCGTGGGAGGGAGTTAGTGGGTTACTGGTGGGGAAAGGTTACAGATTGTGGGGGAAGTTGTGGAGGGGTTGCAGTTTGGAGAGGGTTTACTCGCACTAGAGCAGGTAGCAGCGAGTCTAGACTGGGGGGAAGAGGGGACTGCTGGAGCCTGGAAGCAATGTTTTTTTTTTTTTAATGTGCTGGAGTTTTATCTTTGAATTTCAGGAAATGTATGAATTGTGTAGTAAGTTGTTTTGTTACCTGCTGGGCTTAGAAACACCTGGATGCTTTCTAGGGGAATATTGACTTTTTTTATTACTCAACAACTCTCTGAGCTTTTACGCAGAACAAAGGGCTATAAGCCAGTTTGACCTGCGTATAAGCAATGCAAAATGGCCTATAAGTTGAATTTTTTTGCTTTTAGAAACTGATTCGGTGCACATTGTTTGGGGAAAAAATTGAATTGTGTACTTAAATAGAAATTTATTTGTGGATTGAACTGGATTGCAATGTAAACTTATTTTAGGATTCCACAATTGATTTCTGCTGGCATGCTTGCGCTATATACCTCAAAAAATTATAACATGCTATTTATTTTTCTTTTAGTTAGCTTACATATGCTAATTTTCATTTTTATATCCACTAAATATGTTTTTACCTTCTCCAGGTCTTAATTGCCTCTGGAACCCTAAATGATTCCCATCTCCCAAACAACTCAACTATTGAGGCGCCATTAACTATAAATATACCGAACCGTGAGAAGTCCACAGCTCCTTCAGAGGGTTCACATCTTGCTAGTTGTTTGCAGGGGACAAATATTACCATTCCAGTTTCTGTGCATAAACAGGAATTGGCTACTACTGTAACATGTACTGGAAAAAAGCGAACTAATGTGTCAACAAGCAGTAATATGCCTGCCCGAAGAAAAAGAAAGCCTTGGTCTGCAGAAGAGGATATGGAACTCATTGCTGCTGTGCAAAAGTGTGGTGAACGGAATTGGGCTAATATTTTGAAAGGAGATTTTAAGGGCGATAGGAAACCGTCAGAGCTATCTAAGGTTCTCTTAGCTCCATAACTGTGTACTTCCTAGTCATATTGTATGCTTTATTCGTTGGAACTTTTCGTTCATTTAGAATGAGAGATCAGGCCTAAGAAATGATTGGTATGATATAATTCTTCTATTTTAGGTTGGAATAGGGTGCAGTGGAGGTGATCTGTAGTGACTAATTCTGGGATTTGCTTACTTTATTTGCACATTTTTCACAAGTACGGCTGTTGATAGGCTCATGTATCCAGGAAGTGCCTCGTTTGGACTAGATCATGAATGATGGAACTTCTATCTAAACCCCTAAAAAAGAGGAACGTGCCTTGATGTGAGGAAGAGAGATTATTAGCTTTCAAATAAATATGCATGTGCATCAAGTTATTGGACAATAATGATAGCTGATGAACTGATTCTCATCCTCGTCGGGGATATATAGTATCTCGTTAGTTTTGTGAAAGTAGTTGCCGCTTGTGCTACCATTAGCAGGCTTATACCTATAATTATTTTTTATTTTCTATGTTAAACACAGGCAATAGACGATGGATTTATATGATTTAACTTGTGTCATTATATCTATGCCATCTTGTTTTGTTAAATTCAACCCTCTTCTATATACATGGGTTAGGTGTCTGGACTTTGCCCAGGTTTTGCAGCTTTAATTTTGTTATTTATGTGAACTTCTGGCCTTCCTGTTCTGTCAGATAGAATTTATGTTAATTAATAATTTGCCAATAGATTTTATACTGATTATAATGAGATACAATAAATCTCTGCAGAGGTGGGCCACTATCAGGAAAAAGCAAGGCAACTTGAATGCGGGAGCCAGTTCACAACTTTCTGAGACTCAGCTGGCCGCGGCTCACAGAGCAATGTCCCTCGCCCTAGATATGCCCTTGGGTGATCATTTGAGGGCATCATTAAATACTGGTAATTCTCTCTACGACTAACCCTATTTATGTAAGACAACCTTGGGGGGTTTCTATTCTTCTGTACTTCTAGATGTGTTTCGAACGGGTGAAGTCTTGGATTATCAAAGAAGTTGGAAAATAACAGACTTGGGGGCATTTTTGGATGCTGCGAACAGGACTTGGAAACAGTAAAAAAGTTAAAGAAAGAAGATAGAGAGGAGGAAAGATGAAGAAAGCATTATGCCAGGAATCCCTTGCCATCATAACAATGGCTTTCAATCAGTAAAATTGGACTAACGTATAGACGCTGAAGGACTCCTAGTGCTTGCTAGATTCAAACTTCAAAAAATATTAATTACTATGTGAAGACTCAAACAAAGGTCATGACTTTACCCCCAAGAATAAATTCCATTACCAAAACTTGGAATAGCTGTAAAAACACATATATTTTGGAAATTGCTAAAACCCCAACCTAAAAATACTTAAAATTAAGATATAGAAGTGACAAATACTCTAATTGGACTTGTTTAAAGGCTGTTTTGGGCTATCAAATAAGTCCAAAGAAGCTTTTATCCTCCCTAATAATTTTCACTTTATATATCATTTTTCTCACTCCTATATTGCCTGCATCACCTATATGTAGCTTGGCAATTAGACTGGCACTTGTTTAGGAAATCATCCTATTCTGCTGACATCATATTGCTATATAGAAGTTGAAACCCTTTTTGTCACTTTTAACTGTCCGATATTATATGCAGGTGGAAAGTTGGCAGTATCTCTTGTCAAACAAAGTATGTCTATCATTTGTGCAAAATGTCATTGAAATTCTGTCAAACTTATATATGGATATTGAATGGATCTTGATACGTTGTTTGGATATCAATTTGGGATCACATTCCCGTTTTGGTTCACCTGCATGATTTCTTGAACAAAAGCAAATAGGTGAAGTATCTTGCTGTGTGATTTCTTTTTACAATTTGAATGTGGTCACTTGGAGCATGTATTTCTCTTCTTTACGTGTTTTGTTTTTCCTCTTGCCATTTTATTTTTATTTGTTGATTATGTCCCCCCAAATAAATCACATGGAATGACTTTAGATGTCGACTACTTGTCCATCCACTATAATTTCTCATTATGCATTCATTTGTTTTATGGAAAATTAGGGTTGGCTCCCTAATCTTTTAATTGTTGTGGTTTTGGGTCCCCAACTCATTTAAATATGTGAATTTGGGTCCCCACATTACGGACACCATCATGGACATAATTGAATGGGATTTTCATGTGACAAAGCTGGAGGGAGAAAACGCTGAACCACTTAATGTCCAACTTTGAGTCACGTGAAAGTTGTGTGTGATTTTAATGTCTATAGACTACATTGATGGTTTCTATCATGCACGGACCCAAATTCAAAAATTTGAATAAGGTTGGGGACCCAAAACCTCACTTTGGAAAGTTAGGAACCCAAAACCAAACCACGTGAAAGGTCAGGGAGCCTAGCCCTAATTATACTTTTGTTTTTCTAGCTTGCACTGATCACTGGTTGGAACCGTACAGGGCGTACAGCTTCAAATAGCAGAGCTGGCAACTCCACACATCCTGCTTTTGTTGAAACATCATCGATTGGTGTACCATCACTGAAAAGACCATCAACAAATCCTACTCAGACCCAGGGTTCCATGGCTGCAGTTGCTGCTGGGCCCCGAATTGTTAAAACCCCTGTTGCTCCGTCGCACATTGAGGCTTCACTTTCTCAGGGTTCTGTTTGTACCATTGCTGGAGGAGGCTCTATGATTAAATCCTTGACAACAAGTCTCTCGAATCAACTGCCAAGTAACGTTCATTTTGTTCGTAATGGCCTGGCAAAGGCGCCAATCACGAATCGCTCCTTGATCATGACCAATGCCTCTAAACCAGGTGAAGCTCAGCAAGCACAAGTTCCAGCTGCTGGAATTGTAAGAACTGTAGCGGAAGCCACTCTTTCTAGCTCAGAAAATGTGGCGCAAGAGAATGTCCAAAAAGACGAAGCTGTTCTTTCTATGGATGCTCAAAGAGAGGAAATTCGTGAATCACAAGTTGCTTTGGTAGCCAACCGATCAGAAGAGAAAGTTGAAGAAAATCAAGCTTCTTTTTCGGGCAATGCATCGAAAGAGAATGTTCAAGCGAATGGAGCTTCTATTCCCCCCAGGGCTCCAGTCGGACCAACTAAAGATGATTGAATTGCTTTAGCAAGTTTAGAGGTAAACGATGATGGTAATTTCAAATGTGAATCAAGTGTAAAGATAATTGATTATGATCATCATGGTACCATTTTGTTTTGTGTATTGGCAGCCTTGTCCTGTGAAGCATCCGAAATGTGATTATAAATTTTGAAAATAAAAATTAGGGCAAATTTACGGTGAATATATATATCAAAAATGATCTCCTAAGCACTGATGTTTAGCTTATTCTAAGTATCAGGTGACGTGACACACTATAATAGAGTGTAATCAATTTTGTAATCATTATCTCTTACTAATCTATTGCAGTGCGTCATGTCACTCGAGTGCGTGATTAGGAGATCAATCCAATATGTTTTACAAGCCATTGCACTTTAGAATTGTGGGGCCACCATTGGAGTTTTATAACTACTATTCATTCTAAAATTTTACCATGTTCGAGGAAAGACATTTTTATTTGAAATTTGATAGATGCATGCACAAACTAAAAAAAGGTTAATTCACAGTACTCTTGAAAAGTTTAATAATTTCACACTTACTTTTAAACTTTTTAACACATTTCATCACCCCTATATTTGAAATCGCAGCCAACCTTTGTAATACAGTTAGCTACACACATTTTACTGCCTGTTTTCACTGTCACCGTGGCCATTATTGCCACCATGTTACACCACCATCATCGACCCCACACTTGTAGCATTTATTGTTACACTATCACCGTGATACCACCACCACCACCACTTGTAACCACTGCAGTTGCCAGATCACTAGGAAATCGCCAATTCTACAACCAAAACCACCACTACTGTTGCTACCTATTTCCACCACCACCGCTAGTCAAATCAGACATGATCACCACCATATCCTTCACGTCGCCACCATTATAGCCCATGACCAAGAACAAGATCTGAAACCACAAAAAGCACCATCGTCCACTGCTAGCAACCACCTCCCAAAGACACACACAACCACAAGCAATAAAATCCGATGAGGTCGCCACCATCATCGCTGCCACATCAATCACTAGATCCATTCCGGCCGTTGTTACCTCAATTCAATCGCCACCATCACACATCTACATGAAGGTCCCATCCACAATTCATCCAAAAGCAATGCCATTGTTCCCCATCGCTCATAGAGTTGCAAACAAAAGCACATAACAAAAAAAATAAAATAAAATAAATGTGTATGTTCCATATACATGTTCACATTTCTTAGTTCTTCAAAGAAAAAAAAAAGAAAAGATGGGGTGATAGTGAACATGCCATGGGTAGAGAGGGTTTGGCAGCATCGACGAATTGATAGTCAACGACGACGAGAATGGATGGTGGTAAAGGTTTGGGTGGTTTTTGATGGAGGTGGAGATTTGGGGTGCATTCATATTTCTTGATTCTTCAAAAAAAAAGTAGGATTGGGTAATGCTGAACAAGCCACGAGAGGGGAAAGTTTCGTGGCGCTGAGAACGGTTAAAGTATATGTTTATATTTTAGTCTCTGATTTTATAAATATTAGATTTTATTGATAAGTTTGCATTTGTTTATAACTTAATATATAAATTATGCATACATAATGTATATTAAATAATAAACTTAAAATAATTTTTTATCAAATTCTAAGTTGAAAATTCCACTAGCATGCATGTTAATAAAATTGCAATATTTTCTAAGATGAAATGAGAAGTACTTTGTTCACATTAGTATTGGTTAAGAAATTAATTGGAGGCACTTAACAATTAATTGCGTTAAACTATATATCGCCATCTCAAGTCAGAAGTTCCACTAGTATGCATATTATGAAATTGCAATATTTTCTAAATAGAGATGAGAAGTACTTTGTTCTCAATATTATTGGTTAAGAAATTAATTGAAGGCACTTAACAATCAATTGTGTTAAATCATTTATTATCATCTCAATTAATATTTATCAAAAGTTTCGTGACGGGGCTTTATATATTATCTAATTAATTTTCAAGATTATAAGGATTTAGTTTCAACTTTAGCTAGTCATGTTCAATTTATAATACAGAATATTATATGAAATTTTATTGGATTGAAGAATATCTATTCGAATCCTTAATTTTGCACGTTGTTCAATAATTGAACTTCTAATTCAATATTGTACATTGTTCAATGATACTAATATCAATATAGTATCAATAGTAACACACGTTTCTCTTTAATTTAATAAAGAACAAATTACTATCAATTGTAAAGTTTGTCCTTCCATATCACACAATATTGATCGTTTTGAAATTTTTAATTAGATTTCCAGAACTTGATATTATATTGATGTTAGTTTTAATCATTCTTCCATAACTCCTTAAGATAGTCATAGTAAGCTCGATAGAATGATTATGATATGACACACGGATACCTATAATTTATTAATGAACTAATGTTCTCTATTGAAATCTGTCGTGTCACAAATAAAATCAACAATAGACTTTTGTATTTCATCGATTCTATTTCAAAAGGGATATTCTTTTGAAATATTGATATTCTTTGAAACTTGTGCTATTTCAAGAGTACATGAAAAATAGTGCTTATTTGGAGCAATAATTTAATTCTTCTGAAAAATTGACTTATGCTCTCTAGGACGAAGTCATTAGCTCAAATACATTTAAACAGAATATAAAATTATAACTCTTCCGAATTAATAATATGACTCTTCCATAATATATAAAGTCACACCTCTTCACGAATATCAAATAAATATTTTTCCCAAATATTGATTTATATAAATTCATAAATACTCTTTAAAACATTAAGGTATATAAGGTTTATATTACAATATTCCTCGAGAATATTGTTTAAATTGAGTCGAGTTTCACAAGAAAATATTGACATGAATTAGTGCTTCTTCAGGAGCAACAAAATAATACAAATATAACATTCATTTTCAAGCAAAGCTAAAATATTCTTTCGGAATATTGATTTAGAATATTTATTTTTGCTAACTCGATTGAAAAAAGAAAAAACATCATTGTAATAACGTACGTACTATAATATAGAGAGAAAAGAGAATAAAATAGAAAAGTTAATAGACTCGTGCGTGATTATCGAGAACAAAGATCCCATATTTATAGATTATAATTAGGGCGGCATGGTTATACAGTTATTCATAAATACTACTTAATTATATTTGGGGGACTTTTTTGGGCTAACCTTGGAATAGTTATTGTAGAGATGGAAACGGTGATTCAGGATAGGGATTAAAAGATTTCTATTTTTTTTGCGCTCGCATACTTATTTATTATTTAAATAATATTTAAAATATATAAAACACGATAGAAAAAAATAATTGGGGGTAAAAACTATGTTCCCCATGGGGAGCATGGCGGGTGACAAGGTTCAACGATGAAGATTGAAGCGGGAGATTTTGCCTGAGTAATGTACGAGTTTTTAAGGTTGAAATGACAAACAAACATTTTATTGAGATTTAATAATGGGCATTTTGAAATTTAATTGTGTCTAACGGCTAGTAACAACGAATTTTTAAATTTAAATATACATGTTTAAACAGTTAGTAACTCCGTTACTTCTAACTGATTCATCGGCTTTTTTCAAAAAAACGACGAGCGAATTATAAATGCCTCTATCGGTTCATTTAAAATCGAATATAAGCCGATACGTGAACCGGTGATTCTAATCAACTCAAGTATGAAACATATCTATCCTAGATTGATCATTCAAATTTTCATCCTAATTTACATAATTGTCTAAAATTATCTATTCTCGTTCTTCTAGCACCAAGACAATAAACTCCAATAATTACTCACTTGATATATGTGGACCTCGCATTCTAAAACTTATATTGTAAAAAACGCGCATAATATAACTCTCAAATTTGTTTTTAAACAAAAAATTCTTATTTTGTCAAAAGTTAGAAATAAGAAAATTACTTATTTTGTTATTGATATTACTGTAGATTTTAGAAGAACCCTTTTTTTTTTTTGTGTGTGTTAAAAAAAAAAGAATGAATTAATTGTTTGGTCAAATACTTGTCCAAGACAATATGCTTGTCATAGTTATCAAAATGAAAAAAAAAAAAATGTATTCAATCCCAAAATTTATAGAATTAAAATACCAACAAATGTAGATTCGAAAAGAATTAATTTTGTTAATGCAAGTTAAGATCGATATATTAAAGATGGATAATTGGAGAATACCATAATGATGTATTCGAAATTGTTCTTCTATCCACATTAGTCAGGATAAAACTATTCATTTGTTAATTTGGCAAGAAAACCTTACTTACAGTTTTCTCCAAATATGAGAACCTTAAGTAAAATTCTTTTCAAGTGAGTAAGATAAGACTTTTCACAGTGAGCATGAGAACATTTTCGATGAGGTTTTTTTAAGAAAAAAATATTAAAAATCACCTAAAGTAGCTGTAATTGTTTAACAATCAGAAATTGAGACGGTTGAAATAATCCCAAACACAATCGAGTCGACTTAAAGTTGAGTTAATTTATTACTCTTCCTTCCAATATTAATGCCAAAACCCGGCCCATGCCATTCGGTCGAGTTAAAGTTTAGGATCGGACAAATTCCACCTCTTGAGTCAATCCCTAAGAAACGTCAGCAGACAAACGGCGTCTACTTCCGTCATTAAACGTTAGGTCCATCCCCCTCCTCCTCCTCCTGCAATAATCTATACATACATATATTTTCTCTCACCATAACTCTCTAAAACATGGAAGTGACGGTGATATAGAAGAGAACACACTCATCTCTTGAATACATGCCAAATTCTGGTGAATACTCCCAAATTTCCATAACCTCCACCAACTTTAATCTATCCCCTGTAAATCCTTAACATGCGCCACGCTACCCCACCTTAATTTCATTTCCTCTCTATAAAAGCGGCCACTGTTTACTACTACTATTACTCAAAATAAGAGAGAGAGTAGCACTGAAAGTCGAAGAGAGAAAAATTATTTCTTAGCCATGTCCAGGATGGGAGCCAGTGGAAGCCGTGGAGGAATGACTGGTGGCTCCTGTGATGGAAATGGTGGAGGAAAAAAAAATCGTGAACGTCGAATTCCTCTTCCAAGGCCACCGGTGACAACATCGTCGTCCAGTATTGGACAACCAAGTGATGATGATGCTGATGAGGATGAAGTTCAAAGTGAACTTGCCAATGCTGCCCTTAACTCTATGGCTTCCCTGGAAGACTCTCTTCCAATGAAGTCAGTGATCTCGTTTTGTATCGTGTTTTCTTATTTTAATTCCCATGCATCTTAAGATTTGTTCTATACATCTTTACCAAATGTTTTACAGGAGAGGACTGTCGAATTTCTACAAAGGAAAATCGAAATCATTTGCGAACCTGAGCGGCAAAGAATCAAATTTGAAAATGGAAGATTTGGAGCAACCAGATTTCCAGGTGAACAAGAAAAGAAGACTGATGGTGGCAGAGGCTTTAAGAAGGGAGAATAACAGACCCTCCTCACCGGCTGTGGGCTCGAAGAAAGATGAAGGGGGAAGTAGCAAGAACAAGAGCAATGGACAAGATGAAAGTGATGATCAGTTGATTTGATGATCATGATCATCTATCAAAGTATGCATGTCTGCTATTTAGGGTTTCCCCTCTTTTTCATTTTTTTTCTTTCTTCTGTCTTTGGAGTGGTACTATAATAAAACTTTGCTGTTGCTGCATTTAATTTGATCGCTTGATATAAGTTTTTTTAGCACTGTTTTGTTAGTATTCGGGGTAATCGGTTGGATTTGAATGTAGGATCATAAATAAATCAAGTACGTAATAGCGCTCACAAGATTACTACAAGAGAAAAATAGGATCACGCGAAAATTAAGCACTAGGGCTCACGAAATTACTAGAAGAGAAAATAATTATCTTAATAATTATCTTAATAACTATCTTTCTTATCTTTTATCAATTGGTTAATAGAACATAAATTCATGATTCTTTCTACCAAAGTATCAATTTTTGTATAGTACATGAATCTTCTTCAGATACAAATAAATAAATAAATAAAATTTAAATTAATTTCTTGAATAATCTTTGTTCAATTTGGTAATTTCATAGCTTCTGGTTCATGAAAGTTTTACCATGAATGAAGCAATATATTAATATTTTGTAGATGGATTAATATCTAAGAGAGTAAGAAAATAATTTAACATAAGTATATTGAATTCTTAATAATCATCTGCAGTGACGGAGATAAATGTTGTTTTCAGGGAATGAAATTTAGAAAAATTCAATAATATAACGTAATAAAATATTTAAAGCAAAATATGACGAAGTTGTGCTCGGCGAGTAAATCATCCTCCATTTTATAATAGATTATCACGTGTAAATGATTTGATTTTAAGAAATTACAACAACCTTACTATCTAAAACACATCCTAAATAAGTCTAAAATTTGGTACAAAACCAACACCATTCATTGAGCATGAGATTTTTTCTTTCTTCAGATTATTGATTGTTCCATCGAATGCCATTTTTCACTTCAAAAAAACAAAAATTCTAGAAAAAGTGTTCTATTAATTTGTCTTTATGTGAGCTTATTGTGGACTTTGGTCGAGTGAATGACACAAAAAGTCAAGAATAGCTTAGCGAAGAGAGGAAAATTAGGTCTACTTTAAAGAGTTTCTTTTTCACGTACCGTGGACTTTGTTCATGACTTGAACTCTTTTTTTATATTGTGCTTGTTTGTTTTACATAATCTTCTTAATTATAATTTAATTTTAACTATACATTTCATAGGTACTACAACTATTATCCACTTATCTATTATTCAACGCTTATTTATATCAGTTAACAATTTGAACAACTTATAATTTCTCCCAAACGAGCATATAAATGTACATAATTTATATGTGATATGCGCATAATGTCACTTTTTATTCATATATTTCGAGGGATTCGCTAGTATTATTCACTTATTCATTACTCGTTTTTTATTTATTTATAATTTGAACCGTTTACAAATACTGATATTTCAGTACAATTATGATAGTTTTATGCTTTGGTACAACACGCATTAAATTATGACTTGGAGATGAATTAAGAATAAAAGAAAATTTTAGATTAAATTGGACAAAAGGATGGAAGTGCATTATTGCCGGGAAGTTCAGCGAGTTGATTGAAAGCTTTGGAAGAGTTTGGGGATCAAAAGTGGACGAAATTATAATTTTGTGGACCACCTTGCACATTCATGGAATATATATAAAGGACCAAAGTTGAAGAAAAGAAAATATGAAGGGGCAATTTGAACTTGTTTGAAAATTGGATGACCAAATTGGATGGACCTAAAAGTAAGGATCAAATACTGGAAGGCCGAAGAAGCGAAACTACACTAGGAGCCTATGTGCAGAGCATGTGAGGAAAGCAGAGCATAAATTTTGGTACAAAAATCTCCTCATGCCAAATGTTATACCATTGGAAAGATAATTGAATTTGGAGTTGAATGCAAAAAGAAGGTTCACAATTCAGAGTTGGATCAAAAGTTAT
>CAIGRB010031915.1:43571-62210 GCA_903798255.1 Fraxinus quadrangulata | reverse complement strand
TGTGGAAACTGTGTATTCTGTTCTTTTAATCTTTTTCCCTAATACTTCTGTTATCTGATTTGATCAAATAGTAGATGGGAGATGGAGAGTGTATCAGTGTGCTAATGACAACTTTCTCCCTGGTTGAGCAGGTTACTCTTGAAGTTAAGGGTGAAGCACAGATATTGAACTTATCAGAGAAGCTAAAAGCTGCCGGCATCGCTCATAAGCTGTGGATTGAACAACCCGAGAACTTTCCCACATGTATTGCCACGAAACCTTATCCTAAATCCTTCGTGTCATCATATTTCAAAAAGCTTAAACTCTGTAAGTGATAAAAGGTTCATGGGCCAATTCACTATTTTATAATTAAATTTTGGTGGCACGTTTGGTTCCTCCAGAGGAGACTTCATTGACATATATGATATGTGCCTAAAAACAATCTTCAAATCATTGCTTTGACCACGTACACTTGTCTCATTGAAGAGTATTAACTCAGTTTGGTCTGAAAATATGTAAAAATCCGTCCAAACCAGACTGCTGGTTTGTGCTCTCATCGTAAGGATGCAAGTATTGTCCCATATTTTAGTATGGTTTGAGCAGTCTCAATTGTCATCGAGTTGAATAAATCCACTTAATGTTCAACCCAAGAGGAGATACTGAAACTACAATGACTTGATTTGATCAAGCTGCTGAGTATTTGAAAACAGGCTTTAATGAGAAAATATTAAATGACAGTACGAGTAAGCTGGTTCCTAATTTATTGTGTCACTGGAGTTAATTATCTTTAAAAAGGAGCAAGCTGCTCTTATATGTTCATATTACCACTTCAAATTTTAGCATTAATTCATGTTTAAAGCAAAATTTAATTTCATTGTGCACATGGGAGGTCCGTGATGATGTATAACTAAAAATCGTTTATACAGTAACATAAAAATAGAAATATGAAATCCAATGGTGGAATGTTAGATAGGCTTGACTAGACAGTACTAAAATGATTAAAATAAGTTTAATTTTTATCCGTTATCAGTTCTGTTCAATACACAACCATAGACATGTTTTCACTTGGGCTCCTGTAAGGATATGACAGTTTCAAAGGCCCCGGCAAGTGCTTTAACCTTGTTCTTCCTCTGCTCTCGAAGCTTGCTTGCAGTCTCCTCAATTACATCATTAGAAACTACGGATTCCTTCTTCTTTTCACAGTCGTCTTGTTTCGACTCCTCATTTTCAGTCTCGGGCTTAACTTCCTCAACTTCTTTCATTTCTTGTTCCTCAGAATCAGTAGTTTCACTTCCATCCAATGCTATTGCTACTTCCTTCTCTTCGACTTCTGCTTTTGAATTATCTTCAAGAGTTTCATCAGTTTGTGTGTGATTGTTTTCATTTACAATGTATTCTTCTAATTCAATCTTTGGTTCGTCTTCTGGTAATTCTTTTGTCTCGACTCCAAGGGAGACCTCTGGCTGTTCTGAAACCGTATACGATTCAATAGTCACAACATCCTCGTCCGTGATGTTCTCGGGTTCAGCCTGCCTTGTAATACTTATAGGCTCCTCATCTTCCACTACTAAATTTTCAGGTCCCAATTCGTGCACTGTCTCTTCATATTCAGCATCAGCAACTGAAGATTCATGTTCATCTTGTCCTATTTCAACTTGTAATGCATCAGATTTATCAGGGCTAGTGACTTTTTCTATTGTTATTGAACCACTCTCTGCTGTGTCTTGTTTCTTATTGCTGGGGCTTCCCTTCTTGGTAGTACTCAAAGGTTTTGCAATAAAAAAGCGTTTACTGGCAACCTTTGTCGGTGTCTTCAACAACTTATCTGGAATAGATTTATGCGTAGTTGTCATTGGTTTACTCGAAGATGAGGAAGATCGAATAGCAGGACTAGACGAAAAGCGTGTATTTTGAGTACCAGAAGGGGACGGAGGCTTGTCAAAGGATCTCCTCCTTGCAAGATTAGACTTGTTGGCATTGTCAGTCGAAGCCGGTTTCTTGCCAAGCTGTTTAGAAGCATCAAGACCTGAACTTATTGTAGGCTTGAGATAATTTGGTACATATTTATCTGATGCAGATTTTTCAGGAGAGCTTGGTTTAGAGTTGGGAGTTTTTTTTGGGTATGAAGGGGAAATTCCCCTTTTCTCCTTTCCAGGAGCAGTCTCTCTTGTTCTTGTTGCCATTTGTCAATTTCTTTACAACCTGCATTTAAGAAGCATATTTGCAACATCACATTTGGCTCAAATCTCTCCTCACCAACAACTGATTCAAAAAGAAAATCATGATCGAGATAGCGGATCAAAAGTCACTATCGAACCGTTAATAGCACAATCTTCTATGTCGTGCATCTTTCATTTTCATTTCATCCTGCCGTGGTCTAATGATCCACCCCCCTCCCACAAAAAAATAAATAAATAAATCCCGTGATATGTTTTTGTTAAATGGTCAAGAAATTGTTGGTATACATAGAATTGTTCAACCAAAACTGTTTTTCTCTGGATCATGTAGGAAAAAACTAAAGAAATGTTGTGGAAAACCATTAACATTGAATTGTTGACATAATTTTTAATGTAAAAAAATAATAAAATTAAAACCTCTATAAATGAACACAAGAAGTCTAATATAGGATTATGCATCCACCTAACATTTTCTTACCATTTACAAATACGATAAAGAAAAATAACAAGAATGAACTACGATAATGAATTTACAACATGTTGCTCGACTCTCTATCATTTTAAGTTTATTTCTTATCAATATTGGCATCATATTAAATATAAACAAAAAGTTTATAGGACAAGAAATTAATTTTCTGAAAATTTAGAGAGAGAGAGAGAGAGAGAGAGCACCTTGTATAAAGAAAAACGATGAAAGCCTTTTGGATTGAAAGTTGATGAATGAGAAAAAAAAAAAAGATTATTAGTAGCCAAATATGGACATGTGGTCGATGGTTAAGTTATATGGGCGGAAATCATGCACGGCCCAAGGCACCAATTGCCACATTTTGACCATTTCAAACCACACGTATATGTGTATGTACACATCCCTAAAGTTATATTGCGTTCTCTTAAGGCCCTTTGTTTTTGTCAGATTACGTATGTAAATGCATTCAAAAAATCTTAAAGGCCGAGCTCGTGTTCACATGGATTGAGCCGGCTCGATTTGATCCATTGGAATCCCTAGAGCCAGATAAGGACTTCAAGATAACATTAGTCCAAATAAATGCTAATATTTAAAACTTGAGTAGGTAATAACCACATAATTGGAGTTCGTATAATATTTTGATAAAAAAAATTTTTTGAAGTAATTATAATTATTTTTAATAGTTACATCGCATTTTTATTGCATTAGAATGTCTCAATTTCCATTCATTATAGTCCTTATATCCATTACATTTTTTTCAATGCGCTCTTATCCTCAACATTCTATTAATCAACAAATCTGATTTCTGATAACTGTTTCATCCAAAAAAAATTCGTTCGAAGTGTGTAAAATGATTTATTTAACCATCACATTTAAAATAAATAAATAATAAAGTACGACAAAATATGTTTTCCTCATTTCAGAAGACAAAACAATTTTTTTACAGAAATTAATAGTAAAGACAATATGTTCTAATTAATGGAAGGCTAACAAGATTGATGGGAAAAAAGAGTTCGGGACATAAGTATTATAATAATCAAAGATTGAGAACCTTAAGTGCAACTAAAATATATTGCTGACGAAAATAAATAAATAAATGGGTTTTGATATAATTATCCAAAATTTAATTGCATCCTAAACCTAAGACAAGAAAATAATTTCAAATATTACAATTAATCACTACATATAAGAAATTGTTAATTAATTTCAGAAAAAGAAAAAAATTCACTGAAAATCATGACATTTTCTATCTAATTGCAAGTTTATATTAAACATTTTTAGTACACTTCAATACCTGGCATATAATTAACTCAAGTTCACCAAAATTAAGGTAGCAAAACATTTCTAGGAATAAAATGGCAAGCATCACCGTCAATATCGAAAAGAAAAGCTACAACAACGTCTACAACAAGAACAATTAGTCAAACAGCTTGAAGTATATTTTCACTCATCTATGCTAATTTATAGATCGTTACTTTTGACGAGCATAAATTCTTCCTGAAGAACTCTATAATCTTGATATCTTATTGGGTAAAACTTCCCCCCACACATTCTTAGAACAAGCTATGACGATTATGTTCTCATTGTCATATGGACCGATGCATCAGTATTCCGTTTCAGAATTCCAACATATCAACAAAATTTTATACGGTTTTCATCTATCAGGACTATGCGAGCGCCTATTTTAACAGGTTGACGATGAGTTTGCTATGAGTTTTAAGTTGGGGATGATATTACACCAGACTTCATAAGTGAGGGACTAGTTTGAAATTTTAAATATACAATAAAGTATAAACGGCGTAAATGCTTAGCGAGGTTCTGGCTTCGTCTGCATAAGCCGCCGACTATATATGTACAAGTCTAAGCCGCTTCACAAAACCAAACCCATTTGCTTCCATTCAATTCAGGTTTTTCTATAATTTCACACTCTTTCTTGAATCAAAACCCTATATCAAAGGAAGGAAAGAAGATGCCGGGGTTGACATGCAACGCCTGCAACATGGAATTCCAGGACGAGACCGACCAAAAGACCCATTATAAATCCGAATGGCATCGCTACAACCTCAAACGCAAGGTGGGCTTTTTATACTTTCTTATTCTTTAATTTTTTTGTGGGCACTCGATGTTTCAGCGCATAATTTTGATTTGGATAGTTTTCAAGAATTATTGAATGATCGGGTTTTACCTCAGGAATTAGGCATACATGTAAGTGATAATTATTCTGCAGCTGCAAGAACGAGGTGTGGAGAGAATTAATGGATTTATAAATTTTGATTTGCTACACATGCATTCATTTGAAAGATTTGAGCTTTTTGGGAACTTTATTTTGTGAAATTATATAATAGGAGAACAATATTTCTTTCGTTTTTTGTCCATTCTTTGTATTTGGGTGGCACGGGGAAGGCGAGGATTTTAATTTTTTTCTTTTGTGTTTCATTTGTGGGAAATTATGAGGGAATTACATTGGAACATAAATGAAAAATCTCTGAAGAACTTTTTGATTTGAAGTCTCAACACTATTCAAAACAAAGGCTTTTAATTATTACTATTCTATATTTGGATGTTGTGGTTCAATGGGTTTTTTTGACACCTGCCGTTTAAGCTCTGGAGACATTCCATCTCCAATGCATTTGCTACACGGTAATTGTTACCTTTTGAGATGCCACGTGCTTCATAGATTGCTATAGAGCTTGGTATATTGAGAAAAGATCCTAGTGGCTACTGGGTGTTATACTCCTTTATATATTACGCAAATTACAACTATAGAGATGATAAAAGTAAGAACAAGATTCTAAATTGAAGACTTATTATCGTGAATTTCAACCGTGGGCTACTATTTTAACATGCTTGTAGGGGACCACATTTGAAGTACAGTATCAGTAGATGACAAGTTAATTCACTCAAACTGGGCTTCAGTGTTGGAATTTTCTTTTGGTGACTATTTTGTCTCCATCTCCTTCCATCCTCTCAGAGGAGAGTTTGTTGTCAATGGTTCCGTTGCTTTGCCTGAACAACATAATTCCTTTCTTTTTCTTGATTGTCATCTTCTGTCTTTTCGATGTGCTTAGTAAACTCTTCATAGAATCTGTTATTTTTATAGCTTTGTATCTGATTTTGATTGTACATTGGAGATTTCCTGGATCTTTATATATCTTTAGGAATTTTGTGTGTTAATGAGTTGTTTGGCACAAGTCAATATCACAATTTTGAGATCCTGAATATTTCCTTCAATACACTAGATATTACGTTTTTATCAACTTGTGTTCTTTCTTGTGAACCAGGTTGCAGGTGTTCCAGGTGTAACCGAATCACTTTTTCTTGCTAGACAATCTTCTCTTGCAGAAGAGAAGAAGAAATTAGATGAAACCCCAATGATGTATAGTTGTGGCCTTTGCGGCAAAGGATACAGAAGTTCCAAAGCTCATGCTCAGCATCTGCAATCTAAAAGTCATTTGATGCGGGCTTCAGAAGGAACAAGCAACAATGAGGGTACTACGATAATCAAGCCACTTGCTCGTCGTGCTGGAAAAGAGTCTCCACGTCATGTAGAGCAGGAAGTTGAAGAGAGTGAATGGGAAGAGGTGGATTCGGAGGACGACTTAATTGGAGAAGCCACTGATTCTTTGACACAATTAAAGGTAAATGTGCACAACTCTAATGACGATATGGAGGAGGATGCGATGAATGATGATGATGAGGAAGTGTTGGATCCCTCTTGTTGCTTCATGTGTGATTTAGAACACGATACATTAGAGAGCTGCATGGTTCACATGCACAGACAGCACGGCTTCTTCATACCAGATGTCGAGTATCTGAAGGATCCTCGTGGGCTTCTAACATATATTGGCCTCAAGGTAATCACCTTGTTGCTATGTCAAACTGAAGTTTTTGTGATAAAGTATCTTCTTTTTTTATTCATTTTTCACAGCATCTATTTCTTTCTGTTTCTGTTTTTTTTTTAACATAAATGCTTCGATCTTAATATTTTAATGTTTTATTTTTCAGGTCAAGAGGGATTTTATGTGTTTATATTGTAACGACAGATGTCAACCTTTCAGTAGCTTAGAGGCAGTTCGGAAGCATATGGAGGCAAAAAGTCATTGCAAAGTGCATTATGGGGATGGTAGTGACGATGAAGAAGCAGAATTGGAGGAATTTTATGATTACAGTAGCAGGTTTTTCTGATAATTCTTATTCTTTCTGCTTCTTTGATCAAAGTTTAATATACTAAATTATTATGGTTGCCAGTGAAAGTAACCTGGAGAGTTTTTTTTTGGATATAGCTATGTGGATACAGATGGGAAGCAGCTTATTGCAGTCGATGATACGAGCAACACTGTTGAACTCGGTAGTGGCGGCTCTGAGCTTGTTATAACCAGAAGAAATGATGGCACAACATTAACCACAATGCTTGGATCAAGGGAGTATTTAAGATACTACCGTCAGAAACCGCGTCCAACACCTGCAAATAACACTGCAATCTCTGCTGCACTAACCTCAAGGTGCATACATATATGGGGCTCTTGTTTATCAAGAGTTCTGAGCATCCATCTTAATAGGCCCCTAGGACCCCACCCCACGGTCCCCACCCCGATCCCCTTCCTCTTTTCTTTTCCTCTGTGAGTCAACAAAAATGTTTTTCTTCTTCAGGTATAAGAGCATGGGTCTGGCAACCGTGCAGTCGAGAGAGCATGTGGTTAGATTGAAAGTAATGAAGGCAATGACTAAATCGGGGGTCGAAGTTATGCGTTCTAAGATTGGTATGAAGAGTAACGTTATCCGCAACCTCCCCAACAATGTACCGTATTAGTCTTGTTAGCATCTTGAGAAAACTTTTGGTATTTGTATTTTGTTGTGTGGCCATCTTTAGTTTTTGATAGTGGATACATTTTAAAAATTACTGAGATTTACGGCCCCTGTGGTGTAAGTTTTCGATATTAAGCATCTGCTTCGTATTGCATATTTCTGTACTCCCTCCTCCAAATTATCAGTTGTTTCTGAACTTCAGCCTGTTGTTAAGTAGGCTTATTGGGACTGTGATAACACACAACTTGATGCATTTAGCACGGCCCTGTTTTAGGCTTCAGTCGAACTTTGCATTGTTGTATGAACAAGATTTTAACTTCTTTTCTTTATTTGTTTGTTTAATACTGTTTAATACAGTCTGAAATATGCAGTTGAAGTTTAATCTTGAGAGTTGTTAAATTTTCTAATACAATTTATAGAAGTAAAAGGGAAAAAGGAGATGTTGAAGCTACAATGGATGTATACGATACACTTTCCTAAAAAGGATATTTGCCTTCATTCGAATTGCTTTTTAAATTTTCGACAAATATTTTAAAGAATATAATAAAGCCTTTAAGGAAGAAACACTAAAGCACAAGTGATTCTTCCAAACTTATGGAAGTTGAAGCTGACAGGCACAGCTTGCACATTGTGATACACCGAGATGAATCAATACTTTCTTCCATTGTCGTGGGTAGGGCTGAACAAAAAAATCGTCAAACTGCAAAATCGAACCAAAATCATTTTTCTATTTTTTTATTTTAAACCAATGGTTTGGATCCACGTGGATCCGTCAACATTTTGATTTTGAACCGAACCCAAACGCTTCGAAATAGTGTGGTTTAGGCTTCAATCTTTGCAAATCGTTTCAAAACCGTCAAACTGTTTACAAAAAAACTTGAAAATATTATCCTACCCAGCTAAAATTAAGCACATCCCAGTTAAAAAGATATATTCATATTAGCATAACACAATTAAACTCAATACCTAAATAGATAATGGTCCATCCTATTAATTTGTACCCAAATACACATCGGCCATAACAATCGGGAATGCAAAACTCTCAAATTGAGTGAAGTATTGAACAACTGTTGCCGAACCATATTTATCGACCATCCATTATAATTGAGTAAATAATTATATCTAGATTTTAATTTAAACTCACACATTTCTTTATCTTTTACTAATAATTTTCTTGAATTTCGACTAAATTTCCATATCATTTTATCCAAATTTTCTTATATTTTAGAATTTTTTTTTTTAAATACTTGGGTTATTTTGTTCTAATTTGTGCCATGCTCTCTTCCTTTTATAGCGGACAACATTTTTGTTTATTTGCAACTCAATTTTTTGGTCAGATCACTCAGTTAAGTATTTATAATTTAACTTAATTTCTAGATCTTACAAATAATTTATAGAATGATTTGGTGGATTACTTAAATGATTGTTTTGAAGATTTGACAAATGAGCCTTTCGATATATTACTTTGATGTAAATTGAATACAAATAAATACAAAGATTAACCCAGAAATTGCTAAAGATGTGTTAGTTATTCAAATATCAACAATTATTTCCAAATCTACAATTTCTACTAGTGGTCGAATTCTTTGATTCTTTTAGAAGTTTGTTGAATACAAATATGGTTGAGACGACGATTTAATTCATCAATATTTGGATGAAGTAGAAGTATTGAATGATTCACAAAATGTAATAGAAAGTATAATCGTAGTTGATCTTTCTATCATTTTCTATTATTAGTTGTTTCATATCATTTAACTATAGTCGATGAATTTATATACTATATTATTATATTTATGGAGAGAATGAATCATGTGCTATGATTGCAAATATTGCGCCATTAATATCGACTAATATGTTAAAATGTTTCTATAATATTGTTGTATAATAATGATTTATAAAACTTTGGCTTGTAATATTTTTAATAATACAATTTATGTTTTAATATGAAATTTCAGACTAATATTTACGATTTAAATCATTCGATATATGTTATTTTTTCTTTATTAAATTGAAAAAAAAAATTATCTGAATTAGGTTGGTATGAAAAAATTCCAAACCGCTTTAAGTGATTTTGTTTGAAAATTTATTATAAACTGTCCAAACCGAACCGTATTCACCCTAGTAGTTGGATGTTTCCATGCCAAGTTGGTTCTGTTGTGTCCTTGTATTACAGTTGGACGAATGCTTAAAATTTGAATTAGGCATCAAGAGGGTAATAAATTGAGCATAAACTATATCTGTGGTAACTAAATTTTCACTTTGTGTTAATCAAGTAACATTATTTCAAAATTGTTCAATGGAGTAACAACACTTTAATTTCATTTCAATCAAGTAATTACACTTTGATTTGATTTTAATTAAGATAATTTCAATCAATTCAATGACAAAAATTGATGACGTGACATTTAATAAATGATAATTGTCACACTTAACCAAGAGTTGCTAACATGGAATAATTACAACTTTAATGAAATAAATGATGAATTTTGTTCAGTACATTGAGTCCACAGTCCACTATTAACTAAAAAATTTGCTATGGCTTAACATCATTTAAGCATGCAAAATCAAGGCACAAATTTACAGAAAGAGACTTGATAAGTAGGGCCCAAAATTTCCACTTGTGATGGAATATGCTGTGCCAAGCATATATGCTCCATTATAGCTAAAAGAATCACTAGTACAAGTCAACACCAAAATAATCGTAAAAGTTAAATATGCCTTATGCAAGCAATCAATATAGCAAGTTTAATGGATAAAATGAATAAAAGACGAGTATGTTTGGCTAAGCTTAAAAGTAACTAATTTACAATCATGTTTAAAGTTTTCTAAAATTTACTTCCTTTTGGATTCTCTCTCGTACAATTTACGACGTGTTTGATGTAGATTTTTTCAGAATAAATTTTGTATAATTTTTTGGAGAATGAAGATTAAAAAATATAGAAAATTTATGAATCCACGAGCAAAATTATTTTATTAGAAGAATGCGATTAAAAATGAATTTTAAAGATTTTTTACCAAACAAGGACATACTTTTTTTACTGTTTGACTAAGCTTAGCCAGACATGCTAAATGTAAACAAGCTGCCCACAACTCCTACTTTCAAGTTCAACATGGATGCAAGGCAAAAATTATGCACATCAATATCAGACTCTGCGTGTGCACGTGCGTATGCGTATGCACACGATAAATATACATGAACAACGTGTCCAAGTGTGTGCACAGAAACATGCACTATGATACTTCAGTATCCAACGTAAATGAAATTGGATCAAATACTTGATTTCTATGACAATCTATTTGAATAACAATGTAAGTTTCTATGATCATCTAAAACAAAGCAGTCTCCCAACAAAATATTCAGTCACAATAACAAATGATTATTGAACAGCAAGCCCAAAGATCAAATCCTTCTCCAGAAATGAAGAAAACATGGGAGAGAAAACGGGAACAGATATTAAAAAGGAAAGAAATCTTAGCAGATACCGCTTATCTAAGAACTGTATACAACTTTATGCATTATTAGCAGCACCAAACATACCCTGCTGGCACTTTTCCTTCAACTAATATTGTTAAAAGCTTTCCTGCCATTCCGCAGCTACAGTCTACTCTATTCTGTCACAGATAAATATGTAAGATTGCCATAAGTGAGAAGATACAAACAACAGTTTCAAGGCTACAAATATGTATTAGATTGTGAACCGTGACATATGAAGTCGAAAAGGTGATGCCTACAATCTGATTAAATATTTTAAACCAGTTATCATAACCAAGAAACCGTTCAAGGTAAATAATACTGCAAATAGGAGAATGGAAGGCATCCTGGACATGGCCTACCTTAATTGTCATAGAAGCGGGAACGGCGCCTTCGAGAACTACAATGCAAAAAATACAGCAGTGGAAATCAAAAAGAAAATGCAAGGGACTGCAATAATCAAAATAGTAAAAAGTAATGATTTTCTTAAACAGTCATATATTCTGTTGATTTTCCCCATAAATCAACCTCGTGTCAATACAAAAAAATTATGTTTTTCACGATATTTAGGTAATTTGCAACTTAAGAGAAATTTGAATGAGATTAATTTTATTTTTCTCAAATTCAAAATTAGTAATTGAGGCTACAGAAAATCGGAGCCAGATAAGACAGCCAAGTCACTTTAATCTGTTCTTGGGAAGCGTTTCTCAAGCTAGAGATCCTTGTCTTTAGTGATCTCGAAAATATGATAATCACCAAGATCACAGGAATATTTTCATATTTTTAACAGTTTTATAAAGTTTTAATGACTGTCAAGCCAAAAAGCATTACAATAGTATAATCAAAATACACAAAAATATAAACATGATGAAGATCTAACCTTTTTGCAAATTCATAGAAGGCAAAAATAGAAACAAACTTTAACATGTACAACAGCAAAGAATATTTCACTCAAATACTCACTGCATTCTTGCTGCCTGCAGTTTTAGGACGTTGGTGGTATGTATGTGTGCATATACGTAGTTAGACCTGTTTTAAGATCTAGGCACAACAGGAAAATCTTGACAATATAATTTCTGTTTTACCAATCAATTCAGTATTTGCGAATAAAGAGAATATAGGCAATATTATATCATATATAAGGATATTTTGGCAGCCCTCAGAACCGCCAATTTTGGGATAGTAGTAAAAGGTCACGACTTTTTTTAACATGTACATCAACCCAGTAATATTTCACTCAATTACTGGTCCCAGCTCTGCTGCCTCCAGGTCTGGAATGTAGATGGTCTTATGTCATATATAAACACACTAATACATCTTTAGAGTAATTGCTGACTCAAGCATTTATATCTTAAATGCCAAAACTTAGGAGAGACACATAACTAAATGTGTTTTCAGATACCAGTGCTACAGGACGATGTTGAGAATATAATATCTATGTCATATGTCAATTGCTATATCACTTCGGCATATAGTAAAAAACAGAAGAAAAATTATATATGGCAATATTATATATAATATGTACAAGGATACATCACCAGCCCCAAAACCACCAATGTTGAGATATTAGTAAAAACCTGCAATTATTTTTGTTTGATTTTCTAATTTAGGCCCTGTTTGAGCCACATTAAAATTTTCATTCTCATCCTTCTACTCATTTTCAACCACACATTCTTCAATAAAATAATATTTTCCATCACATCAATAGCTTTTCCTTCTTTTTCAATCACACATTCTCCATCAATCTACTATTCCAAAATACATTTTTCCAAAATAATGTGGCTCAAACACACCCTTAGTTATTTATACATTTGAGAATCTAATTTGCATTTTCATTTCTTGGGTGGTATTATAATTTATATAGATACAGTGAACGAAGAAAATCACATCAAAAGATTACAAATCATGGATCTACAAGAATAATTGAACAATGCATCACCAGTGAAAGGAAACCTCAGTTGCATGCACACAGTAACTCACATGTGATGGCCAGCTGTCTGCCTTGAGAATTCACTTGTCACAAACTCATCATCAGTCTCATCTGCTCTATACTCTGCATGGTCTACGGATGATACAGAACCCTCTTCAGAGTTAGAAGTGTCATAACTCAGACGGCGACTTCCTCTTCTGGAATCCCTCATTCTTGACTTTCTTCTGTTCCTGGATGTTCTAAATTTTCCAAATACCTGATATAGTATGCAAGATGTCCACCACTTTCCTTCATCCCTGGGGAAGTCATCAAATTCGTCGTCAGAGTTATCCCCATATTCTATCACATAATCACCCAAAACAACACCCCGTGGGACTTGTGAATGGATAGTGCTTAAAACGTCTATGATCTCGGAAGATTGCTGGAAATTTTCCCAATCAAGCTGTCGTGCAGGATCAATTTGTGAAGGGCGTGCATGAGGATGCTCTAATTGCGCATGTTTTTTGAGTTCCAAGTAGGTTCCTATGAATGAACATTTGTCCTCTTCACAACAACGTTTCTTCTCGTCCAAATGTATACGAGCCTTGTCAACAACAACCCATCCCGTAACTTCTCCTCTACATAAGGGACAAGCCGGTTTACTGTTGGATCCTGAATCCAAGAAATTTAAGTTCTCAGTAGAACTCGGTGATTTAGAACCAGCTAACATTCTATTTGCTTGTTTGAAACGGTCAAGACAGTTTGAGTGCAAATGGTCCGTGTCACATACAAAAGGCTGACATCCTTTTCCATGAGATGTGCATTGAAGGAGAACACTGTTATGCGGGAAGTCCAGGCATATGGGACAAATGACATCGTCCAAGTTGGTATAAAATTGAATCTCCTCCATTTATCCGTGTTTAGTCTAGAGCCCTCTACCACCAAAAGTTTGTAAGTGCGTGAAGAGACTAAATCATCAAGCTTCCACAACCATGGAGCACGAATCTTTCCCTTTCTGGGTCAAAAATCAATGTCAGACGGCCAAACAATAACTAGATACAATTTGCATAAACCAAATTCACCATCAGGCGCGTACAAACTGTGAAGTGGAAGTTACATGGTTATTTTTTTCGGTTCTTATTTTAACTTTTTTTCTTTTTTCTTTTTCTTTATTCGTTCTATAAGAATCTCTTTCGGCTATTTCCCTTCGAATAATTCAATCAAATAAAAATCCTCAAAAAATGTATAAATCCTAGTAAAGGATACAAATTTAGGTCCTGGTCAACCAAAATGCAAAATTCAGGAGAAATATTAAGCATTTCTACACACCCATGTATAAATTACAATTTCATTTATTTCTTTTTCCCGTTTTCAATTATCAGTTCATTTTTCGTTGCTTCACTAAACACCATATTTCCATATAATTCTTTTTGCCCCTTTTCACTTTTCAGTTGCTGAAGGTTAAGTCTATCCCCATCTAAGTCGTTTTCTGCTATTCTTTTTATTATCAGTAAAAAGCGCCAACAGTGGTTTTGATTTTTCTTATAAAAAGTGTATCCCATTAAAGGGTTCTTGTTTCTTTACGATTCACAAAAAATGATTGCAATAACCAGAAAAATCAAAACGGGCTTCAATAATTAAAAAAGATGAACGATTTTCCATGAGCAAAAAAAAAAAACCCTAAACACAGTCTTAAAAGTAGATAAAACCAATTGGCCAAATAGATAATAATAAAAAAAAAAATGGCACTAAAACCTTATATGACATCAATCATCAAAATCAACCATCGAATTAACAGTTACTCAAAAGTGAACAGCATCATTAGAGACATCACCCAGAAATCATTCATATATGTTTATGCGGGAAGACAAGATAGAACCTGATTAACTAGAGCTTCTGAAAGTGAAGTTGAGATGATGGGTTCTGTATACTTAATTACAAAATGGTTGAGATTTGACGGTAGGCTGCGAGTGAGGAATTATTTTTCAATTCTTTTGGCTATATTTTCTCGTTTGGTTTTAGTCAACCAGATGTCGCAGGCTATTTAACACGCTTTATTAGCATGTGTGATCAGCTTTGTATGCTTCAATTTTGATTTTTGGAGTTGACTCGAGTTACACATTTGACTTCTCCACCTTCAATTCTTCAAATTTAATTGAGGATTTGACAAAATCCAATGTTTATGACTTGTTTAGAGTTTAAGACGTGTGGTGAAAATTGATCATATAGAAGTTAAAAATGAACGCGACTTTCCCATTAATCAACACAATATTTAACGTAGTTGGACGTTGTACCTACATTTACTAGCCCAATTCTGAAAATCGCAGTATAATAATAATGAAAATTCAATATTTTATCCCTAAATTACATTAAAGGAAACCAAAACTAAGTAAAAACACATTTCTTGACACCAACAATGAACTATCATCCAATAAAGATAGAAATTTAAAATGTTTTCTTCAGTCAATACTAGAAATAATCCATAACATATCATCACCTCAAAAATGGAATCCCACAAAGTCTCTACGGTCAATATGAGAGCATTTTCAAATGACTATTTATAAAAAGCATCTCATGCATTATAAAGAGTGTTTTTAAATTTAGAAAGTCAAATTTTTTATGCACTCCAACAATACTCTTTATTTTGGCTCTTCATTTTGATTTTCACAATAAATATTTATTGATTCCTACTCTTATTTTATTTAACATAATTTTTTAAATGTTAATTGCCAATCAATTTAAATATAGTTTGAATAGTTTAAGAAGTTGAGTATTGAAATGCATAATTTATTAAATGCAGTCATTATTCATTAAAGAATAGAGAGTGAATTTGTGTCTATAAATTTGAAGAGTCAAACTTACTCTCTATTTTAACTCTCTCTCGAATACGTTTTCAGAGACACCAGCAACGCCAATAATTCAACAACAATTCTTGACACCCAAATAATTATGGATATTGTTATGTGTACATAGCAATATACACCTTTTCTCATATTACGTACATATCTATGTACCATGCTATGTACACGTAGCATGATCCAAAAAATATTCCTATCCATCAAAGACCGAATCCCTCAAAAAGTTACACCACCAGCTATCTCATCTATCATAGTTATCTCAAGAATAACTATTCTTGGAATACTAAAAAAACAACAATGGATAAATATCAACAAAATTTGTTATTTTTCATATAGCGATTTCTTCTAGATGAATTGTTGGATCTTGACCATAACCCTCCGATTTAAAGAAAATGTGTCGTGAACCTGCTGTCCAAATTTCACAATGATCGAATGACGAAAAGCTGAGAAACGATATTTGAGGGTTAATTCCATAAATGGTTATTGAACTTTTCGTAAAGTTTCTAATAGTCACTGAATTTGAAAATTGCCCCATTAGTCGCTGAACTTTGAAAATTGGTACTCCATCCATCACCGCGTAGATGATGCTTGCAAAATTAGAAGGTTTTGAGGGCATGTCTAATGGTAAGGATGACAGGCACGCCATTACAGAAAAAAATGCGTCGAAATCACAAAAATCAATATGCAGGTCGTCCATACCGTCTCATTCCATTTCATGGAGACGTAATCTTAAATTTTGAATCTCCCGAACGCAAATCGTTGTTTTTAGCTTCACATCTCCTTACATTTCGAAGTAGCTCTAAGACGACATCTTGTATTTTTTTAACAATGATGTACAACATCAATCATACCGTTAGACAAGTTATCAAATACTTTCAACTTTGCAAGTATCATTTAAGTAATGATGGATGAGGTACCAATTTTCAAAGTTCAGTTATTAATGGGGGCAATTTTAAAGTTCAATGATCCGTGGGAACTTTACAAAAAATTCAGTGACCATTTAAGGAATTAACCCGACATTTGATTATAGCTACGCTTTCTGCCTAGTTTATGTGAATTTCTACATGTTGCTTTCCGGTTTCTCATTGTTTTGGTGCTAATTAGTCTCACACCCACACCCACACCCACACCCACACCCACACCCAATTTTCTTCTCAATTCATCCCATGTACATAATAATGGTAAATCTCATTCACCGTAACTATACTTTCATCGAGTTTTGATTTAAGTATTGGTATTTACACTTTGATCTGAATTGGATCCACTAACTTCTCTTTATTTTGATTTCAACGAGCAACTATATTTGAATTAGATTTCAACTAAGGTTACTCTGTCTAATTCAACTAATGAAAATCATTGACGAGAGTCAATAATGACGATCATCACACTTGATTGTTAGTTGTTAAAGTAGAAGGGTGGGGATCATAACATGAAACGAAAGCAATCACCCCCGTGTGCCATTTGCTAGCTAATTCAGGCTTGAGACACACACTTTGGACTTTCACTCCATCTACCAATGTACACTTTCATCCCATATCTTCGGACTCGTTCATTTTCGAGGCAAGAGTTCTCCGTTGGGAAGCTATTAGAGGCAATTTTCAAGTGTCAATGTTTCTAGGTGATGTTCCTTACTCTTATTATTGTTGCTCATTTAGTAGTGATTTGAGCTATTTTTCTTCCGACGATGAAGTAAATGATCTATTTTCACCATAATTCATCCTAATAATCTTTTTTTTTTATTTGGTAAATAATAGCGTCTCGTGGAATTTCCTTTAATTAAATAGGGAAAAAGACGAAAAAAGCTTTAATAAGATGCTTCCAATGATGTACACGTTTTATCACCTTACATGTCAAACCTCACTTAAAAAATGCATATATTCATTTTAGAGTAACGTACCAAACAAACTCTCGATTTTCAATTCGCAAACACAAAAGAAAATACTCCTAGGACAACCTTCCACTGATGTAAATATCAAGTGATACGGTCCATGGCATATATTCCTTATGGCCCGCCCCCATTGTACCATTTTCCTACAAGATTGTAACAAAAACACAAACCTTAAATTTAAATGGAAGAGAACAGAGTCCAATAGGAATATGACAATTCCTACTCATATGGCCTCCAATTAGATATAAACCAATGCTTTTTACAAATTGCACTCTCCCTAACACATACACACACTAAAATGACTACACATGCTAGGTTTCAAACAAGTTGATGGCCAAATTCCCCTTTCAATTTATATGGGTTTAATCATAAATAGGAGTATAACATTCAAACTTGAATTTGTTCATAAGAGAAAATACAATTCGATTTAGATTTCATGTGTTCATATTCTTCAAACGCGTTTTTAAATTGAGTAAAAAAAATTTTTTATTTTATTTCTAACTTCAGTTTGTTTGAATTAAGTAATAGTCAAACTAAGCATATGTTTGGCAAGAAAAAGTCGATAACTCTTTATCTACATATTTCGTGGAATATAAAAGTACTGTACACTTATCAATCACTCGTTTTTATATATTTATAATGCAGTTGTTTATAAACATAAAACAAAAATTGTTCCACTTTAGAAAACTTTTATAGCTTGCGTGATGTCTTAATTATTTCTCAGCCCATATGATATTGTAATCGTTGATTAATCGGTGATTCTTTACGTAAATGGGAGGAATAATTCATAATCTTTTCGTAGAGATGATTGAATGACAAAGAGGGAAAAGAACTCTAAAATATTTTCACTTTGATGTGTGGTTGAATAAGGCCTGGTGCACATTATTATAGAATGAGAATAAAAAATATAATCGTTATTGGGCCCCACACAAGAGATAAAAATTCAAATTTGATGGCTTAATGTGATGGATAACGGTCATATTTTTCATTTTTATGGAAGAAAAATGAGAAACAAACAGGTGCTAAAATTGAATTTTTGACCCATTTTCGTTCTCTAATTTTCAACTTTTTTTTTTTTTTTTTT
>CAIGRB010031915.1:8723-25654 GCA_903798255.1 Fraxinus quadrangulata | reverse complement strand
CCAGCTAGCAGACCAGCTCCAGCTTGCACCAGCTCCAGCTCCAGCTAGCACCTGAACTTCCCGCCAAGGATTCAGTTGGATATGTACACGTGTATTGCTGTAAATCAATGTGAATAATTAGTTAGTTAGATTAGATTCCTTAGTTGGTATTTAAAAAGACAAAGGCTCTACAATTGCAGTGTATGAAGTTCATTTTCTTCAATACAATATTCTTCATCATTTCAATAATGTAGATTTTATGTCTTCAGCAAGAAATGACTAATTCCTTCTCATTTCCATACTGAATATGGCTTTTACATTATTATTGGAAGTCATTTACTTTTTCTCTTACCCTGACCTTTTATCTCCCCAGGCGTTCTTCTCTGCTAATGAAGCAGCTCAGACTTCAACAAAATTCCCTCCGACTGTGACAAATAAAGCTGTTGAAACTACTGTAAGTCTCTTTTTAACATTTGTAGTTGAGTTTTTTATATTTTGGTTTGCTTACTGGACTTATTTTATTTGTTGTCCTGAAGATTCTTCCTCTTCAATTCTCGTCTCTTTTGTTGTATCTGTTTTTTGTTTTATTATCAATCGCTACATATTTTACATTCTCGTTCAAATTTCAGATTCCTTTGCATAAATTTGTGCTTACTCGTCGTTATTTCCTTTGTGTTTAATTGTGTATTTTTGTGACAGCTTTAAGTTGTTCACATTAATTTTCGACGCCTCGTTCTATCTGGTTTTATTCTGATGATTCCCCTTCGCCTTTGCCCCCAGCTAGAGCAATCAATCTATTGTGGATCTTACAAGTCCTCCACTGGCACTAACAGTCCAGATATAACCATTTCCTTCTGCGCGTCATAGCTTACATTGTCATTAATCCTTTTGTGTTTTCTTCTTGGTTTTGTATATTCCAGTTTAGTGAACATTTTTTTAATATGGTTTAATATCTTCGAATTGGGTTACGTTCTCATTTGGGAAGTTAAAAGTCAGCCTAATGGTCACCCAGAGAAGACTGGTTGGCCTGGGATTAACTCCCCTCCAAGTGGCGGCCCTGATTTGAACCAAGATTTAATCATGGGCCAAGTAGCAAGGCTCTATTTTGAGTATTGGTATCATTAAATGGATCTTGAAACTCTTCTGTTGTACTACATTCTCTTATTTGGTTATTCTTACATTTTGGCATTACAATTTTGTCCTTATTTTTTCATGTTTTCATTTTGATTATAACGAAGTTTCTGTTCTTTGTTGTTTCCTGCTTCATTATCTATACTACAGTTAATAATTTCTTATCCAATTCCTTGCAGAGCTGAATTTGCACGTGCCATTACCCAACACCTTTTGTGCTACCTGGAGTTTAAATTAACAGTGCCTATAAATACTTGAAGATTTTATGATATATTTTCTATTGTAATTTAATGATACTTCCCAAAGAGAATTGATTAAACATCTCTCATATTTTCATAAAAGATAAACTCTTTTTCCTTTTTTTTTTTTCCTTTCTCAAATTATTTAGACATCTTTCATTATCTCCTTGTTGGGACGCGTGTTTGAGAACTAAAAATGCGTTTGTCCCCCATTTTTATTTATAAAATTTAACATTATGCATTTCATTTTCATTGAGATTTTCACAGCTATTTACATTTATATTTTCATGATGTTTCTTATTTTTCATTATGTGAATGTAATTCTTCATTTACTGGCTTGGTGTGGAATGATATAACTTAGTAAATCTTTCTGCATGCTTGATAAGAACAAATCCATCCCATTGGCAAATATTGAATACAAGATATAATTCACGAGGATCCAACATGTTTAACACACTAAAATTATCTTCAAAATAACTAGAGACAAGTACTTTAAAAAGACTTAGTTTTTTTATTATTACACGAGGACAAATTGAGACCATCCAGCCACATGACGAAGAGAATTGAGAAAACAAGAACAATGTTCTAGTTCAATGAAATAAAGTTTGAGCTGCATTAGTAGGAGTAAAGGAATGGAACAGCAACAATGAAGGAAGGAATGTTAGCCAGGCCCAACCTTGGGAATGTCATAATGTTCACTTAAATTAGCCAGATAATGGTTAAATTCTTGAATACGGTCACGGTGCGATTTGTTGGCTGCCTTGGAAAGTCTTTGGATGTCGATTTTTTTCCAGCACTCGAGATACCGCCTCTCTGCTGGAGTGAGACGGTCGTCATTTTGTGTTCTTTCTTTTTCGCTATCCACCCCAATAAGATCCATTGAGTGTTCGTCATTTCCACCTGAAATGCAAATTTAGATAAACAAGTGGATGCTTAGTGAGAATCTGATAAACAGAGGTCCTACACATTAAGATGGTGTTAAAAAAACATATGACTCGTAAGGTTGCAAGTTCGACGCTTCACCTTCTATTCAGACTTGAAAAACAACTTGAATATATTCAGTGCTGCTTCTCATGAACATACCAAGAGGAAAACCAGGAAACAGATAGAATGGTAAAAGAAACAGAAAACAGAGATTCAAAAGATTGCACAGGATTACCGCATCGACAAATTCAATTAGAATTCACTAATTGAGTCCACACAACACACCCGTCAGCTTGGAAACAAAACCAGGAGAAGAAAGAGTTTAGAAAAAGAGTCAATTTATCATTACAAATGAATCCTTTGTACCTGTCAATTCATATCCTACAGCATGAGGTATTTGATCGTATTGCTTTTTGTGCTTCTTTTTCTTCCCAACACCACCGGTCCTCACATCCAAAGCTTTGCCTTTCAACCTCAGCTTCCCGGCGAAAACATTCTCATAAGCAGACATCTCTCACCTATCATCCACAATAGTTTAAATGCTTATTAAATCCAAATCACAGGTAACCAATCAGTTATTGATGATGTAAGTGGAACTTTTTTATAAAATTACATTATAAGAATTATTGTTTAGATCGAAATCACTTCCAAATTAGGAAGTATTTAGGTAAATTGAGGGCTAATATAGAATTCAGCACTTGATTAACGTATTAATTGATTTCAATTATTGGGAATTGACTGCAGCTTTCTGTTAACACATCGGAAATTTACTTATGCAAGCTAGAGAAATTCGTTCAACACATTGCTTGCTCAAGTGGCATCCAAGCATCTATAAATGACATCAAATTTTGTCACATACAAGTTCTGAATTTCAAAAGTTTCCACTTCATTTTGTCGAATAGAAATGCATGGCAACACCTCCGACAAAATTTTTAGATTAAGTCTGTCATAGTCCCCAACTTTCTGAAATCCAACATGATCCCAAATTCCACATCTCTGCCCCAGCAAAAATGATGGACAAAGACAACTATTTTCCACAATTATAAGGTAGTATTGAACCACCTTGGCACCTAATCTCAGACTTGTGGCACAATTCTGATAAATGGGCGGCACGATTCCTTCAACCTAAGACAGAATGTTTCTCACAAATTCATAGGCTTCTCTAAAAAGCCCAACTCTTCCCAGAGATCAACTACATTGTTCAATATTCTCAGTCTTGCCCAACGAAACAATCTATTTGGAAAAAAAAAATCCTCAAAATGAGCAAACATTGCATTTTTCAGCATTATCTAGGAGATTTTATCACGAACAGCATGCTATATATAAATGCGAAACTTCGACTGGTATTTACATCTGCATGCATATGTTACAGAGAGAGAGAGAGAGAGAGAGAGAGAGAAGAATTATACCTGGCAGCCGAATGAGATGAATGAAGAAAATTGAATACAACTGAATCAGCTAATCAGAGAACAAAAAATTGTGAAAGCAGCGTCTCGCGAAGCTTCTCTTGAGAACCTATTATTCCTTTTATTTTCTGAAATAGAAAGTTCGAGATACTAACGACTCTCGTGCGACTTCAGGCAGAAAAGAAGCTCAACGAGTACGTTTTTAAACAACGATACGCTTAGTTTATTGCCCCCACGATCTACTGCTCTGCGGTCCGCCAAATTCAGAGGTAGGCTGTTAGGCAAGCAGAATAAGAATTATACCAAAATTTAATTCAAGAATCAAGATCGTTTACATATTCTCGTGTATGTTGTATCGAGAATTGACTATTCAAATTTTTACTTAAATTCGATAATTAATTCTTAAATTGATTTTGAATTACAAATTTTTAGCTTATAATTTTAAGAACTTGATGTTTCAAACTTTTAAATTTTCTATAGTATTTTTCAAAGTCGGGACTACGTTGGTTAGACACCTTCTTTTAATTAAATAAATATAATAATTATTAGACTGGACAAAATAATTTTTCTCTTTCTAACTCTTCAAATTTGAACACTAAAGGATAATTATTGTATTATGTTGTTGAGTAGTGTTTATTTATAAGTCCAAATAGAAGTATTAATTAAAATTCAAATAAATCAAAATCCAATTAGCATATATTTAATTATATGTGTTGTCTTAAAATCTCAAAAATATAACTTTTAAATTAATTACAATTAAGTCCAAAAACTTTATAGTAATTACAAGTAAGCCTAAAACTTTTACAATAATTGTAATTAAGTCTCGATAGTTTATAGAGCCACCACAGGGGCATGATCTGACATATATTTTCCAAGTTCCAATAAGTAGATAATATCTAGTCCATCCTAGACAATTCAATCTAATTATTAATCATTGTTTTTCACTAAATGTAAAAAATTGAACTCTCGAAATATATAAAATTACAGAAGCCAATAAATTTGAAATACTTTCCTAGATCCGATAATTAAGTATAAGCACAAATGACCATTGTACCCCTCAAATTATTCTTACTAACTCAAATATCATTTTATTCAACTGTACTATGAACTAATCACAAATGTTACAGTTTAATCGTCCTCAAACATTGAATTCAGATCTTAATCGTTTCACAAAAAATACTTAAGTAGTCGCTTTACTATTTTCCAGGGCGATGGTTTACTACAGAAACTTGTGTTCACTAATTTGCTCGTTCTCAAATTCTCAACTTATCGAAATATTTGACCAATGAAATTGATCTTACATATTGGTGAATCCAAGAACATTAAAGTGCGAAAAAACATATATAAGTGGAATTTAATTTTTCGCACGATCGTCCTATAGAAATAAACTCCACACATGATCACAATAATAAATCGCAAACTCAAATAGTGAATCAACATTACAACATTCTACTTCTAATACAATGTGCCAACTCTTATTTGTTGATTGTGATCATGCTCAACAATAAATAAATAAAATCATAATTTATTTATTATAAAATATTATTTTATCATAACAGAATAAACTATACGAGCATACAACCCAGCACTGCCAACTCTGTGCCTATCGGCCACGGCTACCCTGCCACCTGATCATAAACATGTTGCACACGACTAGTGACGACACAACAATTACATGTGTTAACGTGTCGAGATGATGATGAATCTAGTCAATTTCACAATGATGGTAGTGAAATGTTAAAAAACAGCATAACCCATGAGACTAATCCAATAAAAACTTGATCCCACTCCACCTTGGATGTGTGTAATTATCTCGTGCCGTATGTACGGGGCTTTTCTCAGGAGTGTGGTAAAGGAGATAGATGTCGCATTATTTTTTATCAAATATTTTTATTTATTTTTAATTATTCAATTCTAGTTCTATTAAGTAGAAATTATCTACTTGAAAACTTTTAAATTGTCTAATTTTTGAAAACTTGAAAACTAACTAATTGTAGAAATTATTAAGTAATTATAACGTTTATGAATTTTAGCTGTTTGGTATGCATTAGTTCATTTTAAAAATAATTAGAACTCCAGAGGACATGAAAAAGAACAAATTAAAAAAATAAAATTGAAAGGTGAAGAAAGGTGGGTGTTACTCCAGAGGGAGAGTGGACAAGAGACACTACATCAATAAACTACGAAACATAAGAATCCCAAATCTCAACTCCCACAAATGCTACTAAAGAAACTACGCCATAGAATTAACTACAGATGTAAACCCCTCAAATTCAATCTATCCAAGAGAGAATTGTACAGCACGTTATTAGCAAGTCATTAATTCTTGAATCAAGTCTCTATATCTTTCATTAGCACAGTTGTATCATCGATGGACACAGACACAAGAGTAGATCGCACAGTTGTATCATCGATGGACACAGACAAAAGAGTAGATCGCACAGTTGTATCATCGATGGACATAGACAAAAGAGTAGATCTGAAATTCGACCCAGCAAGTTTAGTTCTACTGAAACTGTAAAAGAAAATAAATTGAACCCAGAAAGATACTCAGCACTTTATTCAAATAAAATGTTGCAATCTGATACAAATTAGAGAAATTGTATTTCATTCGTTAGCTTGTCGACCCAACTCCTTAACTCGTGTGATTCCCTAATCTAGGTTAGAAGTCCGTCAACTAAACAAGTAAGAAAAAGAATGTCTCAACTTCTAGCTTGAGAGGAGATTCTCTAAGAATCCATGGCAACTGCTTCAGGCAGAGGTTGCAATTTGAGAGGTGAGGTCATGAAGGTTTTGAGAGGGATACGAGGAGATAATAACTTCTTCTCCTTTGGTACACCGCCCACAATTCCCAGGACCTTTCTCACTTCATTTGCCAACTCTATGACATAGTCCTCTTCATGACCTGTTGTTCATATATTAAATGAGAATTTGAACAGAGTTCCTCCAGTCGAGCAAGAAAGTAAGGAAACTTACCAATGTCAAACATGGCTTTCTCCAACATGAAAACGTAATCTCTATTGTTACCGCTGGGACCACAGGCAGTCGCAATTTGCCTGGAAAGATACACGAGAAATTAGGATTTTATGCAATTAAACATAATTACATAGAAGAAAGGAGAGAGGCGACGAGGATTTATATACCTCGCCATGTCTTCCAGAGGGGCAGGTCCTAAATAGTACTTGTTCAAAACTTTGTCTGGAGTTGACGTGAACCTGCAATGCCAAAAACTTATCTTTTGAGCAATTTCGGACAAAATAGCCCACACATGTTTATCGATATTTTGCAAGAGTAAGACGAACACTATAACGAAGAAAGCATTAAAACTACTTACACTATCACTCCAGTTAAGAAGGGGTGCTCAGAATCTCCTTCCTGCATTGTAGAGGAGAAACTTCAGTACTGGAAAAATCAGTAATAGCATAGGCTAGTATGCTTAACAAGATATCGAAAATATAATTGACCTTGAAAAAGTTCACCAAAGTCTTCTGGTCATACTCGCACTCTCTTCGTTCCAGATACTACAACACAAAGGTTTAAACAAACACCAGCTTCAAGACAATGCATAATTGAAAATGCCTGCTAAAAGCCTAAAGGTGATTCGATTATCAAAATAATGCCCAAGGCATACCTCCATTGCCGCCTTTTCCTTTTCAGCCCCTCCTTGCACGCAATATGCAGCACCCCACTTAAAAACAAAAACAGATCGAAAAATTTAATACAAGGAACTTCAAATTTGCATAACTGGGAGAAAAAGGGATTACAATGGCAAACTAATAACATTTTTCACTTACGCAGATGGCTCCATCATATTGCTCCAAGGTGCAAGTTCTTGCAGGGTGCTGAGGAGTACCTCTATGATCAATGCAGGCTGAAAGAAATAAAAGAGAAAAAATATGAACCCTTTTCAAAGAAAAAAACTACATTAATTTGCAACTCCTTAATCTTCTCTCTTTTTAGTTAAAGAACCCTCAAATCGAAACAGTTCGTCTATGTACAGATTTGAAGTCTTCTAACAAGTAATGTTCAATCTTTAACTCAAATTCTTACTTTTACAAAATCAAGGGTCTATCATGTAATTTAACAAATTTGGAGAAAATTGGAAATCGCATAACATATTTCTGCAAAGGAACAGAAACTTACCCAGATCAAAGACTCTCCTATAGTCTTTGATGTAGCCAATTATTTTTTCATCATATTCAAATCCAGGGTTCCACACCAATGATCCATAGCCAAAAACCCAGAACACCATTTTTTATCCTCTGCTATGAAAATCTGCACGAAATCAAAAACCCAGGAAATATTATTCACCATTGAAACAAAAAAAAAAAAAACAACAAAAAGATAATGGGTGTTGAATAATCAAAAAATACAGTAAAATGCTTACACGAGAAATCTGGATCAAGAGGCAATGAAGCCAGGAATATCACCACAAATTCTGAGATTTAAATGAGAGAGAGAGATGGGAAAATGAAATGGAGCTTTATTTCTGAATCTCTCTCTGATTCTGTAAATAGGGTTTGTGCAAGCAGGACAAATGGAAAGAGGGTTTTTGTGATTATTTATAATCGGACGAGGAAAAGGTAAACCGTGGTGTAGATTGTGAGGTTGTTGGGGTGGGGCCCTTTATGTATGCATATGGACAACATGTATGTATACATTAATCCTCACATTCATCATTTTATTTTTCTTGTTTGTGGATGTAGAGAGAAGAAGAGGAAAAATCACAATAAATAAATAAATAAATAAATAAAAGCTTCTACTCTAATTCAATATTGTTGAATCAATAGCAATGGACAATACTTAATTGTTAATCAATATTTTTAAATTAATGTATTTATATATTCACTGGAAATAATTTTTTTATGAGTTTAGGAAATTTATTTACAGTATCACGCACTTTCAGAGAATGTTTAATACGTTAAATTAGACCGTAATAATCTTATTAAACAAAAAAAATATGTAATAAACCTACCAAAAACATCATTACACTCCAATATTGCCTCTTTTTCTCAAGACGTGCTTTGAGCCTCAAAATTATATCGTTGTTTGTAATATATTTGCTATAGTAAGATAATTTTATCGCTCACTCTTGTTATGAGTCAAGTCCAATTTAAATGAAACTTTAGCACGAGGGACTTCAATATTGTGAAATCGGTCAATTACCTAGTTAATACATATGAAACATTAATAAAATTTTAATTTTTTTTTTTTTTTTGTGTATTTATCTGTTGGAACAATCTAGATTAAATGGAGCATAATCTATAGGAAAAGAAATAAAAACCTGAAAATCCCAAGAGAAAATAACTATAAGGTCAGTTTGATGTAGATTTTTTGAGAAAAAACTGTGAAAAAGAGATATTTTGAGAAATGTGTGATTAAAAAATTGAAAAAAATTATGAGTCCACGGGTAAAATTATTTGTAGTAAAAAAATGTGTATTTAAAAATAAGTTCGAAAAAAAAAATTAAAGAATCCATATCAGGCGTTAAGTTTGCCTCGTCAAATAAGAATTTATTATTAATATTGTATACAAAGAGGAAGAATTATGAAATGGTCGAGATTGATGGCAGCAACTGGCATGAAAAGGATGTAATAGACTTGACTGCACGCCGTCCTGCTTGAAATTTGTTCTCAAGGGTCAATTGGTTTGTCCAAATCCAGCTACGAAAAGGCAATTTCGTGGAACTCAGTTATTCTTTTATTCTTTTTAATTTGTTAATATAAAACTTGATGCAATAAAAATCGAAGAATTTGAATTTTTGTAAGCAATATCTTACTTAATATTTATACGCAGTATTATAAATGATATGATCGAACTAAATCAAATTAAATAGTACTAATATAACAACATTTGAGTAGTTTATTGTGCGTTGGCTTGGCACCAGCATTCGTGACCAATGCACGAGGGGATTGATGCAATATTGAAGTTTTGTGCTTTGCTATGGATTATATCATGTGTCATTTGGAGTTCGTGGGAGTGAAATATTCTACATTCTTATCTAAAAGGCATTTACTAACAGAATTTCAGTCATTTTTTATGCTTACATCGTAACTACAACGATGGTGCTAACTTAGCTACTACACGAGCAATGGTGTTGAATGTCATGGAGGGAGCATGTAACACCAATTTTAGGAATCTTTTAAGGCACAATTATAAAAACCCGGCTCGGCCTGTCAAACTGGAAAATTGGAGGCCCAATCCCTTGACCAAACCGGACAGATTCATTTTATAGAAAAGTATGTAACTCGATTAAAATCGAGATTTGACCGAATTAACCGATGATTTAACCATCTTGTTTGACTGGATTTAGAAATCCTCTTGCAAAATTTTTGGGTCCAAGTGTGTAAATTCTTCAAACAAGTCAACAAGATCGAAAACCATGTGAGCCTACTTGACTAGGGAGCTCAATGTTTGGCATATACAATATCTCCCTTGCGTGCACTATGCAAATCATGGAATAGCACCTTTAGATCCAAGGAATTATTGAAGCGGTCATCCCAAATGCCCCATACACTATCTCGTGTGTGTTGCCTTCAGGTTTTACACTTTTTTTCTTCAATCTAGTTCTTAGGGTTTGTTTGGTAGAATTTTTGTTTTTACTTGTAAAAAAAATTATTGATAAAGTTATTTTAGATTAATTTTCTATAGAAACTTCAATAATCAGACAAAATATTTTTAAAAAATTATTCAAACATATTCAAAAATAAAATTTTAATATTAGATACAATTTCTTAACTTTTCAAAAATCAAGTCAAACGAAATCTAAATATTCCTATCCCATAATCAACATAACCCATACATAATCAACGTGACCCATACATTATACGTTGTAAATCGTGAAAAATAAGTACTACTGTACTGGTCCAGGGTTGTCAAGGTTCATTGAACCTAGACACCAAATCATATTCCCTCTTGTTGAAATTTTGAATATTGGACCCACTTTCAAAGTTTGTGGGATGACCTTAGATAAAACAGGAGACAAATTGCTCGAGAAAATAGACTTTCTAGTTCCAACAAATTGGGATTTAGGTACAATGAATCTAGACACTAATTTGAACAAGTTGAACCTAATGACATAATTCATCACATTATAGCCTTTTGATTGTCAAAATGTTCGGTGGGTTTCTCAATTAATCACTTTCACATTTTTGCTCTTTCTGCTTTACTAACGAGAATACTAAAAAACATCGATGGAGAGTAACGTGATGAGTAGTTCTCTAGATACGAACAAAACAAGTAGTATTGTTACTGATATGGCATTTGAGATTCGATTCCAATTCAAGCAATTCAGTTAAAAAAAAAAGAAAAAAGGATACATCTTCGTAATCTATAAAATGAAATGGCAATATTTTGTCTCGCGCTGCAAGTCAAATAATTAAATTGACTGTCAGAGAAAATAAGGTCACTTTTGGACAATGTCAGAAGTGTCTTGATGTAGTGGGATCATTTTGATTGTTACGTGTTATAGCACGAGATATAAAATTTATTTCGGTGAAAACTTACCATATAAAGTAATAAGACCTCTCACCAAATAATATTTTATTCTCCTTTTAAATAATAGTCTGACGTTCTTGTCAAATTGATCGTTGTACTTGATTTAAAACAACTCAATCGAATCATTTTACAATCTCTTTATAAATTATAAGAATTATTTAAGTTTTTAATGGAAAATCACAATAGGCATATTTTGATCTTTTTTTCTCCCCTTGTATTGAAATAAATTAACACGGGGTTAAGTGAATAATTCGGGTTTGATCGGAATGTTCATCCATTTTGTTTTATTCTTATATTTGATATTCAATTAATTAGAATACACGGTCTTTGATAATGGTTTATGCATAAACATTGTGTTAGAGTGCTTTGAAATGAGAGACAATTATTAAGTCGCAGTCGCACTATTGCATTAATTAATTTTTACTTATTTTAGAAACATGATGGCAAAGAAGTCTTTCGATGCCATCATAATAATTTTTTGGACAGAAACTGATAAGTGTATTTTATACACTTATTCGTGGCACTAAATCATGATATTTTATTATTTTTTGAATTAAATTCTACCTAATTTATGTTATATTATGTTTTGTACGTAAAATTTTATATTTAATGAAGAATTTGACAAAAGAATGTAAAAGTGGCGAAAAATGGCCAAATCCAAAAATGAATTCTTTGGAGAGAAATAATTTTAAATGGGTTGGAATTAAATGGACCTCGATAGACTTGTATTAAAAATTTTAATTGAAAGTCAAAATTATATATATTAGTGGAAATTGGGTGAAATAACCCTTTTACAAAAGTTGTTCGGAAAAATAGCCTTTGACCAGAATATAAGAATTAAAATAAATTCTTTAATCTAGCAAATACTCACTACCCAAAATACCCTTAAAGCAAAAGAAAACAAAATAAGACAAACCAAACTAATTACTCTTCCCTAAATCAAAAGCAACATCTCATTCATGTCAAAAAAATTCATTATCTCCTTCATCTTGCCACGAGGCTTCTTGCAATATACCATTTTCAAGTTCGACTTCATTTCTTCACCACCATCATCAACACCTTCACTAACTCCCACTGCTTTCAAAAAGGTTTTGACTAATCCTAGGTAAAAAGTCTTTTGTTTCTAAGAAATATTAATATGTGCTTTGTATTTCATTCTTTTATTTTTTGTTGTTCTAATTGCTTTTGGTTGCAATAATTACGACTTATTTGAATTTGAATTTGAAATTATTTTAAGTGTCTAAATTTTTATTTGGTGTTTGGGGCTTCACATTTATTTTTGTATTGTATGTTGGGGTTTAATTTCAGATAATTAGATGTGTTTAACTTGTAATTGACCTAAAATAAGTTGAAAATATTTGATTGTTTTTTATCATTAAGTTCATTGGTGGAAAGGAAAAAATTTAGATTATTGTACATTGAAGTTCTTCTGATTTAATGTGATTATCATATTTTCCTCTGTCTTCACTCTGTTTTCTTACAAAAAATACATAAACAACGAGAAAGTTTTTAATTTGTTGTTGCTACAGCAAGAAAACGTAGAAAGTAGTCATCCATAGACATTTTGGTTTCATATTTAATTTCAAGTTTCCACAAGTAGAAAGTGTTTCTGTCAATTCATGTGATATTAATTATCTGCATACTAGCTAGTTGGCTTTTGAGGTGCATGGCATGGTCTGACCTTTCTTGCTCCAATTGGCACATGGAACTCTGTTTTTCATAGGTAAATATTATATTTAAAGCCAATAGGTATCTCAATAGCTTGAAATGATCTCATATCTTAAAAGGCATGTGAATTTGAATTAGACATAATTAAATTAGGTCATCGTTCTTGAACACCTACTTATAATTGCATATTAATTTTGTGATAGAATTAAGTTGCTCGCAATATTGTTAACATTTCTATTTGACTGCAGTCGAATATTAGTTATGTCTGACAATAAGAGAGTGCAGTGAGATATTACTTCATTATGACATGTTTAAGCTGCTCCTTATGCATTAACATTTATGTTTGGCCGTTGAACTTTATTGCCTAAAATGTAGTTTAAAAAGAAAATGGGGAAATTGGTTTCAATTTTCAGCAGTAGATACATGACAATACTATGAATAATGATTCGAACTTATAAATTTTTTACTCGTCCTTCAATGATCTTGAATCGTCAAACCTTATTTTACAGTGAAATTAACATCAGGAAGCCCCTTATTAACATCCCTTTCATGATGTATGTCTCTTTCTGGTTCCTAACAATTTTATTCTATTCTATTCTACAATATTATATACTGATGGTTTTTTCGCGTTGGTTTTTTGGTAGGATTGACACCCTGTGATTAATGGTTAAATTTAGGAAGTTTGTAGCTCTTTGATTCTTTCTTTCTTTTTTTTTTACTTTTTGTATATACTGATGGTTTTAATGGGTATATGGTTGTTTGGATACAATTTTAAACAAGAACAGATAGTAAGGATTTATGAGACTAGTGGTTGAATTGGGTATGCATTCATTTATATGGGATCGTCTTTTTTTTTTTCCTCATTCAATTTGTTGTGCATTAATGAAGTAATTATTTATCGAAAAACAATACGTAAATGATCCATATTTAACATTCTTTATATTTTCATTGCTTTGATACTACATATGTTGTATTTATTATTGCAAATATCTTTGTAGGGGAGATTGTTGAATATACTCTTTTAAGTTTATAGATTGCGGATATGATTGAATGTTCGAGGAAGAAACTAGCTACTGAAGTTTTTGCTACGCATTTTGATCCATAATTGTTTTCTTTGTATATTTTTCAATTTTATGTGGTTGGAGGATATAGGACTTAGATGCTGATTTTATCTAGTTAGTATTGATTTTTGTGATTGATTAGGGATGATTGATTATGGAACATGTGCATGGATGTTGACTAGTGTTGCTATGAAATGTTGCTATGTTTTCTATTGTATGAATATTTTATTCAAACATTGAAGCAGTTAGGGTTGAAACGGAGTTGCAATTTTTATGACAGCTTGTATATTTATGAGATGGAAAAATAAATTGTATTATTAACTACGCAAATTCACCCAGTCTGAAAAATCGCAGTTATACATTGAAAACGACAACATGCCATTTTGGGTTATAAGGTTTCAATTTCACTACGAAACAAGTATTGGAATATCGTAGACGACTTGTCCGGGGCTGAATGAGCAAAAATAATGCGAACTGAACACTAAATTAAAAAAATGGCAATCATACGTTTAAAATGTTCATGTGCCATTTTAGGTGATGGGTCGATTTCAGTGGGAGACGTGCTATGTTTTATATGTCATTTTGGGTAATAGAGTCTCGATTTCACTTGTACATATTGAACGATCGAACGTGCTATGTATTTGTATACTCTATTCCCTAAATAGCACCCTTACGTATAAAATGATAACATACCGTTTTGGATCAAGGAGTTTCAAATTCACTCCAAAATTAGTAAAATAGTATTTTGAACATCAAATTCACGTGTTATGTATTGGATACCATACTTGTTACTTACGCTTGTCTTTATTGTCAAGCGTAGTGTAGTTTACTAGTTTGAACAAATGTGTTGACCGCAACGTCGAAATATAGTTAAAACTTTCATCCCTAAACTTTCATGTGGTTACGGGCGTGAATGAACCGAAATAGACACTAAATGTGTAGTAATGTCAGTCATACGTTTAAAACGATCATATGTCGTTTTGGGTCACATGGTCTTGATTTCACTCAAAAACTAGTCGATCATAGTTTGAAGTATCTTAGAAGACTTGTAAATGTTGAATTAGCTAATTTGTTGAATATCTTATCTCACAATTGGAATATAATGAAATTTGTATTACTTAACTTTATTCATAGTGAAGTAGAGTGTAAGTTACTTACGGAACAATAGAATTGGTCACCATCGGATGAACTTTGTATCTAACTTGCTATTCAAATATGGCAAAAACTCGAATTCATTTAACTTTTATATAAATATAAACCCATGTTTGAGTCATATTAAAAATTTTATTCACATTATTCTACTCATTTTTAATTATACATTTTTCACTAAAATAATATTTTTCATCACATTAATAATTTTTCCTTCTTTTTCAACCACACATTCTCCATCAATCTACTATTCCAAAATAATGTAGCTCAAACACACCCTAAGTGAATATAAAGTGAAATGGAAACAAAACTAGTTGAAATGGCAACTAGCCATTTAAAATGTCATTGTGTCCTTTTGTGTCACAGTGTGTCGATTTCACTTTAAAACTATTCGATCATATTTTTGAACATCTTAAAAGACTTATATAAATTTTAAAAAACTATAATTTTGAGTATCTTATCTATAATAAAAATATAATGGAATTTATGATACTTACCTTTATTCATAGTGAAGATTAGTATAATTTACTTACGGAACAATGTTGTTGATCACTATCGGGTGAACATTTATTTATTTATTATTTTATCGAACTTGGAAGTTCAATATTGTTTATCGATTTTACTCTAAATATAGTGAAAATTTTTCTAGTTTCATTTTTATGTGGCTACGAGAGAATATAAAGTAAAACAAAAACAAAATTAGTTAAAACGTCATCATATCATTTATAACGATATCACGTCATTATAGTTACGAACTCTAAATTTCACTCAAGATATGATCAAAACATGTTTTTCATTAATTTTCATGTGTATACGAGGGAACATAAAGTGAAACAAATACAAAATTTGTTAAAACGGTACTTAGTTATTTAAAAAGGCACGTTGAATAATTACATGTTTTTTCTCTGTTGCCCTATACCCTAAAACCAAAACCCTAAACGGAAATCCTCCGTTTAAAATGATCAGATGCCGTTTGGGGTCACGGGGTATCTATTTCACTCTAAAACGAGTAAAACAGCGTTTGAAACATCATACATGACTCGTACACATTGAAAAACTACACGTACTATGTTTTGGATACCATACTTGCTACTTAGTTTTTCTTTATTGTCAAGTATAGTGTAGTTTACTACCAAAGAGTGACTCACTATAGTTTGAACAAATGTGTCGACCGCAACGTCGAAATATAGTTAAAACTCTCATCCCTAAAACTTTTATGTGGTTATGGGCACGAATGAACAGAAACGAACACTAACTGAGTAGAAACGTTAGCCATACGTTTAAAACAACCAGTTTTCGTTTTGGGTCATGGGGTATCGATTCACTCTGAAATTAGTAAAATATGCTTTGAAACATCACATATGACTTGTACACATTGAACGACTACACGTGCTATGTTTTCGATACCACATTTGTTATGTTTTTCTTTAATACCAAGTATAGTATAGTTTTCTATCAGATTATGGAGTGACTTATTATAGTTTGAACAAATGTGTCCACTGGAACATCGAAATATAATTAAAACTTTCATCCCTAAGCTTTCATGTGGTTATAGACGTGAATGAATCGAAACGAACACTAAATAAGTAAAAACTTCAGACATATGTTTAAATCTACCATATGCCATTTTGGTTTGAACAAACAGTGCTGCCGTTATAGTTACCAAAAACCTGATCAAAATAGCTTTCAGAATTTATCAAAAACTATCACAATTTCAAGATTAAATTCAACAATTAACATTCATCAATCCATAACAAACGTGAATAAATAGAAACAAACACTAAATGAGTCAAAACGTCAACCATACATTTAAAACAATCAGATGACGCTTTAGGTCACATAGTCTCGATTTCATTCAAAAACTAGTCGAACATAGT
>CAIGRB010031904.1:0-55991 GCA_903798255.1 Fraxinus quadrangulata | reverse complement strand
AATAAGATTAATATTATTTCTAACGACAATTAATTTTAAGTGATGATAGTTCAATGTTAAAAACAATCAAATATTGCCAAAATAAACACATATAAATCGGACTTGAAATGAAGATCAAAGTGAAAGTTAAGCATTCAAGTCAAATCATTCGAGACGAGAGTCTAAAAGATCAAAAGCAAGACTATCAAATCAGGTTCATGAAGAAGGTCCAGATCGAAATCAAGCATTAAAGCCAAATGTCAAGAAAGATCGAGTTCAAGATTTTAAGAGCCTACAAGAAAGAAACTTCTAAGTAATATCAAAGACTAGACTTTCGAGATCATGTGTAAAGGTATAACACTTTGATCTTTAGTAATGAATGACAATAACTCAAAAATCATTTTGTGCACGAAGAGTTAATTTCATAAAATCCTTTTTTCAAAAGTAAGATTGATCTTTCAAAATAATACTTGAACTTAGATCATATCTCCTAAAAAACAAGGTCAACGGTCAACCAGACAGTTCGGTTTGACATAAAAACTTCTGTCAATTCGAATGTCCAGATGGATGAACTGAACGTCCGGTTCATCCCCAATGATTAGTTTTTTGACCGTTCTGACCGCAACGGCTAGTTGGTCATCCGGATGATTGGCGGACATCCAGTTGGACAAAATTTATTGTGTTTTGATTGTTACAAATACCACTTCACTTTGCATTCATTATAACAACTATAAGAATGATTTCTTGAGAAATATATTTGAAAAATTCTCTTTGATCTTATATTTTTACATTCATTTAATTTATTTCTTTATAACAAAAACTTTGATTGTTGAATCAAACTTCTTGAATCATTTCTCTCATCAAAGTTTTTCATCTCTCTTTTATGGTTAATTTACTTATATCAATTTTAAAGAGATATATATTTTTCTTGAATCATTTCTCTCATCAGCATTTTTCATCTCTCTTTTGTACTTAATTTATTTATATCAATTTTAAAAGAAAGATATATTTTTTGAAAAATATATTTACACTTATTTTGCATAAACATTACTACTTCTTCATATTTAAAACTTTGATTAATTTAATCGAACTTGAAAAATCATCATATTCATCGAAGTTTTAAATTTCTCTCTTAGTACTTAATTTATCACAAATTATTCATTGAAAGAAAGATATATTTTTTAAGAAGATTTTTGCACCTACATTGCATAAAATTTTCTTCATCTTCATATTGAAATTTTGATTGATTGAACTAAACTTGTAAAATCATCACATTCATCAAAGTTTCTCATTTCACTCTTGGTACTTAATTTATTACAATCATCCATTAATTTATTTCTTCATCTTCTAATGGAAACACTTTGAGTGATTGAATCTAATTTTTGACTATCTTATTCATCAAAGTTTTTCATCTAACACTTGAAGTATCATTTATTACTATTCATTGAATTGTTAGTCTCTTTTAGTACTTAACTCACTTGTATATTAATGGAGGTATTCCATTGGAAAAATCACTTTGATAAAGTGTGGATCATGTTGAAATCCCTTAAAGATCAACATTGTATAAGGATCGATGCTCCTTGTTGTAAGTCACCCGTGAGTCATATTGAGGTCTCGTTAAAACTCAATAGTGGGTCGTGTTGAGGTCCCGTAAAGCTCAACATTATATAAGGATCGGTGCTCCTTGTTTGTAAATCACCAGAAGCGTTGTAAATAGCTGGATTGCACCATAAGTCAATCAACATAGTGAAAGGCTTTGCTTGTGTCTGAGAGCTTGGTAACGGATGAAGTAGATTATTGCTTTGGATCGAATCTCCACAATCATTTTTCTTAACGTTTTTATATTTGTGCTTATTATTTGAATTAATCTATTTAGTCTTTACTTGTTTGAATTTAGATTAATTTTTCGAAAAAGTTTTAAAAACCAATTCACCCCTCTTGATTAGTTATTCTTGGGCTAATCAACCAAACAAAATATTTAAAGAAAAAAAAAGTTAATCACCTTCTTCACCCGTACACCACCACTTCTACTTCACACCACAGCCATCTCCACTACTACATTGCCAGCGGCTCCATACTGCCACCACTACCTTCGATAAACTAGAGTAAGAAATCCTCATTTGTCAGTGAAGAGCAGGGGGAGATTTTTTCCATAGCTTATGTGAATTCAAGGTGATTTATCCTCGTCACCAATGAAACAAAGGGGAATGTTGAAATAAGAAAAAGTATGAAGAAAGAAGAGAAAAATGAAGAATATATGTATATTCTTAGGTGTGTAACTGTACAAAAGGCCATCCTTTTATAGTAGAAGGAGGCGATCACAAAAGGTAATAATGCTAATTGATACTAATTATAAATCAATTAATTAAAGCTAAATAGATAAATTATCAATAAACCTTAATTTATAAAGATATTCCTAAATCAAGAATATATACTAATATATGTTGACTCTCCCCTCAAACTTAAGATGGGAGCGAAGATGCCAACTTAAGTTTGAAAATCAAATCACGATGACGTCCAGGAAAATGGGTTTTGGTAAAGATGTCAGCAAGCTAATAAGTAGAAGCAACATGATATAATTGAAGAGTATTTAGCCTGATTTGATGACGAAAGAAATAATAATTTATCTGAATAATTTTCGTGCACTGATAAAAAACGTGATTGTGGACAATCTGAATAACACTAGTATTGTCACAATAAATAGAATAACTGCCAATAAAGAGAACATCAAAGATACAAAAGTTTAGATGTAGTATTAGCCAATACACGATATTCAGCTTTCGTACTAAAGCAAGAGACAACTATTTGTTTTTAGTTTTCCAAGAGATAAGAGATGTGCCGATCAAGAAGCAGTATCCAGTAGTGAAGTGATGATCAGTAGGATCGTCTGCCCAATCAGCATCAAAATATGGCTAAAGGTCCAACGACAAGTGGAAAGAAAAACAAATCCCATGGAACAAAGTCCCCTTAACATGCCAAAGAACACCAACTTAGTGAGTAGAGTGGGGAGGATGCATAATTGACTTTCCAGGATGACTGCGTCAGAAATTTTGGGACAAGTCACAGTCAGGTAACTACCAACCAATTGTTCATAGAGTGGCATCATCTAAAAGTTCTTCGTTAGGAAAAAGTTTGACATTTATCTCCAAAAGGTTATCCAAATCTTACCATCGATCAATCCAGCACAAAAGATCAAATGCATAATTAGCTTGGAAAAGATAATATCCATTTGAGCAGGATGACACCTTAAGACCCAAAAGATAACTAAAAGAACCTAAATCCTTCATCTGAAACAGTTGACTAAAAAACTGCTGAAGTGCTTGCATGCCAGAAAGATCATCACCCTAATAACCATGTCATCAACATAAAGTAAGAGAAGGTCAATATCAACCTCATACCAATGGATAAATAAAGCAAATCATATGCACTGGAAGTAAAGGCCTATTGAGCCAACAATGAACCGAACTTGAAAAACCAAGCTCAAGGAGACTGCTTAAGATTGTAAAGAGCCTTTTGAAAGTAGTAAGCCTTCTATGGCAGGTGCTCAAATCCTAAAGGGGGTTTGAGATACACTTCTTCATCTAAATCACCATTAAGAAATGCATTATTCACATCCCCTTGAATCTAGCTCTACTGCTAAATAGCTACAGCTGCAAGAAAGATCTAAAAAAGTAAGACATGAAATAGGTACAAGTCTCCTCATAGTCAATACAATACTCCTGAGTAAATCTTTGTGCCACAAGACAAGCTTGGTATCATTCAATCAACCAATTACCTCATATTTTAATCTTGTACACCTATTTGTACTGTACCCTACTGCAAACGTACCTAGAAACTGTTGGAAAATATATGGATTGGCAAATAGATTTTCACTTGTGTATGTAAAATGAATCCCACATTATTTGAAAATTGGGATTTGAAGAGGAGCCTTAAAAGGAATTACAATCCCATATTGGTTAGAAATGGAAAAAGGAGAATATATGGGGATTATAAATAGTACCATCCCATATTGGAAAATGAAAAGAAATGTGGCAATGTGGAAAAACTTAAATAGTTATCTCACATAGGATAGAAATGAGTTTGTGGACCAATTTATATATGGGTTAATAATTTGTAAGGTGTAACCATTTATTGCATAGAGACTCCTCCATAGCCCACGTGCCCGCAGGGGGGTGCAAATTTTGGACCGACTTGACCTTCGAGCCTTAAACTTGTGTGTGGGCACGACCTGCGTGCACGAATATCGGACCGAATGAGTCAAAAATTGGCCACAAAGTGCAAACCACATTTTGAAATTTTTCTTTTATGTTTTTCATTTAAAACATAACCTGAAAACGTTTTAATTTTTTTTGTAACTCCAAAACGTCAGAATTCAAATGAAGAAGTAATGTGTGCATTAAGTGGCAAAGACTCCTCCTTACCTATATATACTGGACAGTCTCTTCCATTCAGACACACAACTACTGTACGACACTCTCTGCTTCCTGTTCGACTTTCTGTCTTCTTCCAGTCACTTGGTGATTCCGTTTCATCATACTCTTTCAGTTCGGCTGCAGTACACGTCGTTGTATCCTGGGAAGCAAGCTCTCGAATTACTTCAGTGAGAGGGCGAATATTGCTTTAAGGATACCGTGTTGAACACAGGCCCCGACTCTAAGACATCCACATCCATATTCATTTCTGTCCACTGCAATTTTTTGTTTACTTCTTCTAATTCAGTTAACTGTTTATCAATTTCGGATTACAAACTTAAAGCAATATTATGGTACTGATATTCTGATTGTGTTTCAGAAATGGAAAATACACCTACCAATAACGTTGTGAGATCTACAAATGAAGCTGTGCCTTCTGTAGCTCAGGCTGTGGCTATGCCAAGTTCTGATGTCGCTCAAGTGGTGGCTCTAGTAACACAGACTGTGGCTAATATGCCAAGTCTAGCTGCTGGCCCGAGTGCAACTAAGATTGTGGCTCCCATGCCAAGTCTAGCTATTGGTCCAACCGTGACAATCCCGGTTAATCACGGGGAAAAGCTGGAGAAATTCAATGGTTCAAATTTCAAGAGGTGGCAACAAAAAATGCTGTTTTACCTCACGACCTTGAATCTTGCGAGATTCTTGACTAAAAATACTCTAGTGCTCCAAGAGGGTCAATGAGACATTCAAGCAATCAGTGCAGTGGATGCTTGGAAGCATTTTGATTTCCTGTGCCGGAATTATGTGATGAACGATTTAGCTGATTCATTGTACAATGTGTACTGTACAATAAAAACGGCCAAGGAATTATGGGAGTCTTTGGACAAAAAATACAAAATCGAGGATGCCGGAGCTAAGAAGTTTCTTGTTGGCCACTTTTTGGAATACAAAATGGTGGACTCCAAATCTGTAATCAGTCAAGTACAAGAATTACAAGTGATCTTGCATGAAATTCATTCCGAGTGAATGGTTGTGAGTGAATCCTTCCAAGTGGCTTGAATAATTGAAAAGCTACCTCCTGCATGGAAGGATTTCAAAAACTACTTAAAGCACAAGTGAAAAGAAATGAACATTGAGGAACTAATTGTTAGACTTTGAATTGAAGAAGATAACAAAAGTTCTGAAAGAGGGTTTAATAAGGTTGTGGCTAAAGCAAATGTTGTGGAGCATGGCCAAAGTTCCAAGACCTATAAGAACAAGTCTGGGCTATCTGGTGGCAAAGGGCCCAAGTTGGGGCCAAAAGGTGGAATTTCCAAGAAGAAGTTTCGAGGAAAATGCTTCAATTGTGACAAAATTGGTCACAAATCTACGGAATGCCATTTGCCAAAGAAGAAAAAAGAGGCAAATGTGGTTGAAGATGTATCTGAGATCAACCTCGTGGCTGTTATTTCTTAAGTGAACATGGTGGGTTCAAATCCAAAAGAGTGGTGGATTGACACCGGTGCCACAAGGCATGTGTGCTCTGATAAAGAGTTGTTTATGGTTTTTGAAGCAATTGAAAATGGAGAGAAGTTGTTTATGGAAAATTCAGCAACTTCTGAAATCAAGGGACAAGGCAAGGTGGTTCTGAAGATGACTTCGGGAAAAGAGTTGACTCTTAACAATGTACTGTATGTGTCGAAAATCCGTAAGAACCTAGTGTCCGGGTCGCTTGTAAATAAGCATGGTTTCCGTATTATATTTGAGTCTGACAAAGTTATTTTGTCAAAAAGTGGAATGTTTGTCGGAAAATGTTATGTTTTCGATGGTATGTTTAAACTCAATGTAATGGTTGTTAAGCCAAAAATGAATAAAGTAAACTCTTCTGCTTACTTGCTTGAGTCTTCCAATATGTGGCATGGTAGACTAGGACATGTTAACTATGATACTTTACGTAGACTAGTTAACTTGAATTGTATACCCACGTTTCATATTGATTCCAAACATAAGTGCGAAATTTGTGTTGAGGCAAAATTGACAAGGTCATCCTTTAAGTTAATTGAACGGAATACAGAACCCCTTGATTTAATTCACGATGATATATGTGATTTAAAATTTGTACAAACAAGAGGTAGCAACAAGTACTTCATTACTTTTGTCGATGATAGCACAAAATAATGTTATATATATTTGCTAAAAAGTAAAGATGAAGCGATAGAGAAATTTATTCTCTATAAGAATGAAGTTGAAAATCAACTTAACAAGAAAATTAAGGTGTTGAGAAGTGATAGAGGTGGTGAGAATGAAGCTCCGTTTGTTGAATTCTGTACACAACACAGAATCATACATGAAACCACTGCACCTTATTCACCGCAACAAAATGGTGTTGCTGAAAGGAAAAATCGCACCTTAAAAAAATGATGAATGCAATGCTAATAAGTTCTGGATTACCTCAGAACATGTGGGGGGAAGCAGTGTTATCAGCAAATTACCTTTTAAATAAGGTGCCCCGAAAGAAAATGGAAAAAACCCCTTATGAGTTATGGAAAGGAAGAAAGTCTTCCTATAAATACTTACGAGTGTGGGGGTGTCTTGCTAAAGTGGTTGTCCCAACACCTAAGAAGGTGAAGATAGGCCCGAAAACTGTAGATTGCATCTTCATTGGATATGCACAAAACAGTAGTGCTTATCGATTTCTTGTGTATGAATCTAAAATCTCAGATATACACAAAAATACGATAATGGAATCGAGAAATGCTTCGTTCTTTGAACATATATTTCCATACAGGTCCAAAGAAGAAGCAAGATCTTCTAAACGGACATATGAGACTATGACTGAAAATAGTCAGGACCAAGAACTAGAAGAGGGGGTTGAGGTTGAGGTTGAACCAAGACGTAGCAAGAGGGAAAGGATAGGAAAATCTTATGGTCCAGATTTTATGATCTATATGCTTGAAAGTGAACCTCGAAGCTATCAAGAAGCTGTAAACTCCTCAGAAGGACCTCAATGGAAAGAGGCAATTAAAAGTGAAATAGATTCCATTTTGCAGAATCATACGTGGGAGCTAGTGGATCTTCCTCCAGGAAGCAAACCACTAGGCTACAGATGGATTTTCAAACGAAAAATGAAAGCAGATGGAACTATTGAAAAGTATAAGGCCAGATTAGTAATAAAAGGTTACAGACAACGAGAAGGCCTTGATTACTTTGATACATATTCTCCAGTAACGAGAATAACATCTATTAGGATGATACTTGCGATTGCTGCACTACGAAATCTTGAAGTACATCAAATGGATGTTAAGACTGCATTTTTGAATGGAGACTTAGAGGAAGAAATCTATATGGAACAACCCGAGGGATTTTCATCTCCAGGGCAGGAAAATAAAGTCTGTAAGTTGGTGAAGTCATTATATGGCTTGAAACAAGCACCAAAACAATGGCATGAAAAATTTGACAATGCCATGATGGAAAGTGGGTTTAAAATCAATGAATGTGACAAATGCATTTACATCAAAGACACAGAAAATGGTTATGTCATTTTATGTCTTTATGTTGATGACATGCTCATCGTTGGTAGCAACGATAAGATGATTAAATCTACTAAAAATATGTTGAATTCAAGATTCGACATGAAGGATATGGGTTTAGCTGATGTGATTCTTGGAGTTAAAATTTCAAGAACATCAGATGGACTCGTTCTAAGTCAGTCACATTATGTGGACAAAATTTTGGAAAAATTCAATAATGATGATACTGGCGAGGCTAGAACACCAATAGATACAAGTCAACATCTATCGAAAAATAGAGGCGATGGTATTTCTCAAGTAGAGTACTCTAGAATAATTGGAAGTCTTATGTACCTAATGAGTTGTACAAGACCAGATATAGCTTACGCAGTTAGTAAGCTGAGTAGATATACTAGTAATCCAGGGTCTGACCACTGGAAAGGAATAGTAAGAGTACTAAGATACTTGAGATATACTCGTAATTATGGACTGCACTATACCAGATATCCTGCAGTTATTGAAGGATATACTGATGCGAATTGGATATCTGATATTAAAGACTCAAAGTCTACTAGTGGATTTGTATTCACATTGGGAGGTGCAGCCATATCATGGAAATCCTCTAAACAAACAGTTATTGCGAGATCTACCATGGAATCTGAGTTTATAGCTCTAGATAAATGTGGTGAAGAGGCTGAATGGCTACGCAATTTCTTAGAGGATATTCCAAGATGGTCAAAACCTGTGCCAGCAATTTGCATATATTGTGATAGTCAATCTGCGATTGGAAGGGCACAAAGCAACATGTACAATGGTAAGTCTAGACACATACGTCGTAGACATAATACCATAAGACAATTACTCTCAACTGGAGTTATCTCTATTGACTATGTAAAGTCTAAAGATAACATTGCGGATCCGCTAACCAAAGGGTTAAATAGAGAGTTGGTTGCAAAGTCATCGAGAGGAATGGGACTTAAGCCTCTAAAAGAATAAGTTATTGTAATGGAAACTCAACCTAGCTGACTGGAGATCCCAAGATCTAGGTTCAATGAGAAAACCTAATTGCAAATACTTAACAGTATCACTGTGGGGATTATCTCATGTCCATTCCTGTAATAACAGTGATGCCAGTGGAAAGAGGATAAGCAACAGGCTTTTAATGATTCTTGTGCGTCGGAAATCCGAGCGGAGTAATGCAGGTTACTCTTAATTAAGAAATCACCTATGTGAGAGAGAAGTGGGGCCGCTTCGAAGGGAATTGTGAGGCTCAATTCTTAATAACTCTCACTGAACCAGGCATATGTTCATGGCCACAAACGAACATAACCATGAGAACTGAATTGTGTTAGGAAGAATCCTGTGTGAGGTACATCATCGTTTACACAAAAGGTGGAACAGTTCAAAGACATCACGTCTACTGATCAGCTAGTAAAGTAAATGTATTTTCATAAGGGAAGGTTCAAAGGGTAACACCTACCTATCCTATGCAGGTTTCAACTGTGGAACTTTGTCACCAAGTATTCCGTGTCTCTATTAATTTCAATTCATGTGGGGGATTGTTGGAAAATATATGATTGGCAAATAAATTTTCACTTGTGTATGTGAAATTAATCCCACATTGCTTGGAAATTGGGATTTGAAGAGGAGCCTTAAAAGGGATGACAATCCCACATTGGTTAGAAATGGAAAAGTGGGAAGATATGGGGACTATAAATAGTACCATCCCACATTGGAAAAGAAAAAGAAATGTGGGAATGTGGGAAAACTTAAATAGTTATCCCACATAGGATAAAAACAAGTTTGTGGACCAATTTATATATGGGTTACTAATTGGTAAGGTGTAACCATTTGTTGCATAGAGACTCCTCCATGGCCTACGCGCCCGCAGGGGGGGTGCAAATCTTGGACCGACTTGGCCTTCGAGCCTTGAACTTGTGTGGGCGCGCGACCTGCGTACACGAATGTCGGACCGATTGAGTCAAAAATTGGCCACAAAGTGCAAGCCACATTTTGGAACTTGTGGGAAGCAAGCGCTCGAATTACTTCTGTGAGGTGGCGAATATTACTTTAAGATCACTGTGTTGAACACAGGCCCCGGCTCCAAGACATTCACATCCATATTCATTTCTGTCCACTGCAATTTTTTGTTTACTTCTTCTAATTCAGTTAACTGTTTATCAATTTTGGATTACAGAAACAAATTAATCAAGTTCCATGTATGAGTTTTGGGGAAGGCTTAAAGACAGATTTTCGCAAAAGAGAGAACTGGCCTCGCTATAATTGAGGCTTATGAAGAGTGGCAATAGAATAACAATAATAATCATTAAGATGGGCTAGAGATGTTCTTACTCTATTGGAGAGACGAAGCTTTGGTGATGATGAGGACTCGAGGGTGATGATTGAAGCGACAATTCAGACTCAGGAGGAACATGCGATGAGTTGTCACTGGATGAGCTTTCAAAACCTGCAATATTGATTTATATTGAAAACATTAGAAATTTACACTCTACCTAGACAACAAAAGTTTTTTGGAAAATTTTATTGGCCACATATTTGGAAAATCATAGCTTAACAGATAATCTCCTTGAAACATGTTCCATTCGACCTAATTAACAAAAATCAAATCATAGCCATCAAAATGTCTTTATTTACCACACTATGGTCATAAATTTTTCAATTAGATTAACATGAACACAATATAATTTTAAAGTGTAGTACATACAATAACTTGTATCCCTTAACCATCACTATTCATGAAAGTTGGATTCAAATATCTTTGATAGTGATAACTATATTCTATTGAAAGAAACTAGCATAAGCTCCAAGTGTACAGTGACATCACCAATGCCATATCACAAGATATAAAAACAATATGTGCATAACTCAAACATGTATAAAATTAATATCAATTCATGAACAAAAATAACTAGGTTTATTACCCAAAAAAAAAGTAACAAACTAATAAAACAACAGTTCCCACTAACAAAGCACATCAAGAGACTTTAAAAGTCCCATATTGTTGACATGTCTCTTAAAATCAACATGTCTAAGTCCAATGACATCACCTTTCTTGACCAAACTATGATTGAAAGATACTTGATCTCTATGCGTTTGGAACTACTAAAACTTTTATTGTTTTCAGTAAAGAAAACCACAGCATTATTGTCTTGATATATATTGATTGGCCTAGAGATGGAATCAACAACCAAAAGCACAGAAATAACAAATTCTGCCGGCATGGTAGATGAAGCTACACATTGTTTGCTTTGTATTTTTCCATGAAACTATCCCTCCAGCCAACATAAAAGCATATCATGAAGTAGATTTTATTTCATCAGGATACCTTATAAAATCTGTATAATATACCTAACAACCTCAAGATGATCAACCTTCTTATAAATTGTTGTATAAAGAATGTTTCCACACGAAGGAGAAGGGGAAGAAACAAAGAACAAGTAACAAAAAAATTGAAATAATGGATGAAGGCTTAAACAATGATATTTGTCCCATCTCGAATTGAATTTGATGCTTAAGGGGATTATTGGCAAATAGTTTACAAGATTTATCAAGCCTTAAAAATGAATAAACACTTAAGCACTAAGAACAAAAAATAAAATTTTGACTATGAATAAAAGAGGTTTTGATCTTTCTTGTGGAATATAATTTATCTCAAGTAGTTTTTTTATATATTTGTATCGATCATCTATCACCTATTTATAGGCTTCAATCAATACTTTACAAAATTGAGCCAGAACATAATGAAAAGTGGCAATTTTCCAACAAAAAAGACATCAGATTATACAGCTGCATAGAGCAATCTTATACGGCCGCATAGGCTGTTCAAAGGCATGGTGTATAAGCCCTGCAAGACCACATTCATACAAAGCCTATGCGGTCACTTATGCCAAAATTTTGGCCCTCAATTCCATTTTTTATTGATTTCGAACAACACTTTCAACAATCCCCCACATGTTTAAAATTCAATAAAATCTCGTATTCAAAATATATAATACTTATACATAAGGATTAGATATTTTTCGATTTGAATCTAACATTAGTGCAATTCCAACAAAGTAAAGTCGAAATTAAAGGTAGCAAAAAAGTTTTGAGCCAATTATTCCACATAACAATATAGGTAAGAACACACACACACACAAGTATTACGTGTTCTCAAGTTCTTCAATATTGCTTAGTACTAATATGGTATTGCACTTATCCTATTCAACAAACTTTTAAGATAGAAACTCTATTCTCTATTGAGTCGGCACCACTTCGAAGTTCATCTAGGTGAAATTCTCCTAGTATCTTTGTTACTTTTAGAGATACTTGTATTTTAGTCCTGAATTTCATAAAAAGCTTAAAACTCAACCATCATTCAAGTAACAACCAACATTATATTATTAGGACATGCTTGTCAAAGATTTTATAATGTTGAAACTATTCACATATCAAATGACTTGTTGTTACCCTTTGAACCCGTGAATTACTTGTTAAGTAATGACAGGTAGGATTGCCATCATTGGTGAATCTTTTATTTTAAGAGTCTCAATTTCATCCTACTTGAAATAGATATTACTAAATCTCTATTTAGATGTTTAATCATGGGATTCACTAAATTTTCAACTAAATTAATATAATTTAGGAAATATATTCAACTCTTAATTAATTTCCTTATATAGTTATGTCTTAGACTTACATGTCTAGATTTTCCATTGTATATATCATTGTATGTCTTTGCTAATGTGGCTTGACATCACACATGATAGATATCGAAAATGTATTCTTCGATCCCAAAGGTATCTCATAAAAAAATACTTAAGCCACTCAAATTCTTTCTCGATATTTGATAATGCTACAAATTCAGATTTCATAATTGATTGTTTAATACACATTTGTTTATTTGATTTCCAAGAAACACCTCCTCCAAGAGTAAACACCAACATCGAAGTCGATTTACTTTCACCCGTGCTAGAAATCCAACTAGTATCGGTAAATCCTTCTAATATAATATTTGTCGGGAATTTAGAATATTGTAGATCTAAGTTCTTGATTTTCTGTAAATAGTCAATAACTCTTCCAATGGCCTTACAATGTTCTTTGCTAGGATTATTAGTAAACCTACTAAGTTCATTAATTGCAAATGCTATGTCCTATCTGTGCATTGAACTGCATACATAAGAGTTCATATAACACTTGCATACTCCAATTGAGCAATTTCTCTTCCATTATTCTTTATAAATTTTAAATTTGGATCAATAGGGGCATTAGATTCTGTGATGTTGAAATGGTTGAACTTATTAATCACATTCTCAATATAATATGATTGATTCAAGTAGAAACTTACACTAGTTTTTGTAACTTTCATACCCCGTATAGTATCTACTTGTCTAAGATCTTTCATCTTAAATGTAGAACAAAGAAATCTCTTCGTTTATTTGATTCTATCCATGTGATTACTCATAATCAACATGTTATTAACGTACAAGAAAATAAGGATTATAAATTTATCACACACTTAAAAATATAAACATTTATCTACACTATTACTTATGAAACCAAATGACTTAATAGCTAAGTCAAATTTTCATGCCATTTCTTAAGTACTTGTTTTAAATTGTATAACAATTTTAATAACTTACACACCTTATGTTCATTTTTTTATTTTTTGGTTAAAGCAGTACCTCAGAGATTTTATTAATATATCATCATTTGTGCGGAGGAATACTGTGGTTACATGTGAAAATAATGAAAGCAGTAAACGAGAAAGTACTACTTCTCTTACAATGAAAATAAATTATAATGGACAAAAATAAGAATAAAAAAATAAAAAAATCATATTCTAATGTTGGGCAGTCCATGTCTATCACTCTGTACGAGTACCCTAACATACCGTGGTAGGTCAACTGCTTCATATATCTGACATCGCCGATGATCCAAACATTCTACAGCAAGAGCATCTGCAATCTAATTTCCCTCTCTTTAGATGTGGGAAACTGGGTCTCGTCGAATGATATGATGTCTATGATTGTCTAGGTATGTCCTGACTAGCCCATGGTCCTCCTCTTCTAGTGGTACAGTGAGTAGCCACTATAGAATCTGACTCAATCCAAATGTCTGAAAGATCGAGTCCTCTAGCTAGTAAAATCCCATATAGAATAGCCCTGAGCTCTGCCTCTAATATCATGTACGATCCGTATGAAGATGAGAAAGCCCTAATATATTGACTTGCGTAATCTCTGATGATGCCTCCCACACTGGCAAAACCATCTTTGACGATCCATCAGTATTGATCTCGACAAATCTGACTGATGGAGTGCGCCACCAAACCAGAACGAGAGGATCTAAAGCAATACCAAAGATGGTTGCAAGTGTCAAATCATCTCCCCAATGCACAGTTTGAACCAGTCTTCCCTTATGAAGAAAATGGATCATGTGATAAACCCTCAAAATGATACGTCTGGCCTCCAAGCGGATCTCCCTATGCTTTGCATCATTCTTCTTGGTCCAAAGAAACCAAAATATCAGCAGAGGAATAATAGTGCAAATGTGTCCACAACGAACATACTGTCCAGAATATCGCCATCTTTGGAACCTCTGTCTGACTCCTTCTCCTGAACTCATAGAAATCTGAAAAATATCCCCTAAATGTTGCCATACCTGATCAAAAATGCTACTGCCAGTAAAGATGTGACTGATAGTCTCAGTCTCAGAATAGCACTGGCAACGAGAAGCCAACTGGCATCCAATCCTCCTCTAAATAACCACATCTACTGAAATAAGGTCCTACTATACTCTCCAGTAGAAGAATGAGACAGTAACTGGCAAAATGGAGCTTCACCGATATGAATCCTGACACTAACGTCCTGTATGTACTAGCTGCCATGCAGACTTGGTAGCGAAGATACCATCCAATGTAACCCGCCAAACAATGTGATCTGGAGAATCTGCACATAAATATATAGCTCATATCTGTATCAGCATAAGATGAGGGATAACTTGTAATAAACGTCATATATTCCACCCAATATCATAAAAAAATCCTGATTTGGGAATTACTACTAGTGAAAGATGTGTCCCATACAATACTTGCTCAGTAAAAACTGTGCCCAAAGTGATCTATGAGAACGGAACAACCACATTGTGTTCATTTTTAGGTAGATCAAACCCTTCAGGTTGTTCTATATAAACCTCCTCATTGAGATCCCTATTTAAGAATGCAGTCTTAACATTCATTTGATGAGCATGGAAGTCGTGTATCTAAGCTAATGCGAATAAAAACCTAATTGAAGTTATTCTAGCTACTGATGCATATGTATCAAAATAATATATTCCTTCCTTTTGTCATTACCCTTTAGCTACTAATCTAACTTTAAAGATATTAAGAAAATTATCAAATTTATAATTTCTCCTAAACACTCATTTACATCCAATAGGCTTGGATTCGGGTGGTAAATCAATAAGTTCTCATGAATTATTAGATATAATTAAATCTATTTCATCTTTAATTGCATATTTCCAAAAAATGCTATCATGAGAATCAGAACTTCTCTATAGGTTTTAGGATTGGTCTCCACTTGTAGAACGAAATGAATTGTTCTTATAATATTCTTCTAATTTCCTTCTACTGGGTAAAACAAAATAAGTTGAGAATCAATTTCATCCGGTCCTAATGACTTCTCAATTCGACTTCTTTTGCATCTTCATGGTTCATAAGATTCATAAACATCTTTAGAAGATGTTTTATCTTGTGTTCCACCTAGGCTAGATATCTCATTGTAGGTATCCCTTAATTCATTATCCAAGGATAGTGAATTTTCAAATAACTCAACATCACTTGATTCAACTATTACATTAATCTCCAAATTTAACAATTTAAATGATTTGCTATTACTAGCATAACTAACAAATGCACATTTAATACCTCTTGGACCCAACTTGGTTCTATTAGTGTTCGTGTTCTTATAACACGCAAGATACCCCTACACTTTGAAGTATCCAATGTTAGATTTTCTTCATTTCCACAATTCGTAAAGAGAAACATTTGTATATTTCGAATGAATTCTATTTAATATCCTACATGCACTCAACAATGCTTCACTCAATACATTAAATGACAACTTAGCATAAGTTAACATAGCATTTATAATCTCAACTAAAGTTCTATTTTTTCTTTCAGCTAAATCATTTTGTTCAAGTGTCCTAAGTACAGAATATTGATGAATTATGTCTTGTTGTTCACAATACAAATTAAAGTCATCAGAAAAATATTTACTTCCTCTTATCAAAAGCTTCATATTTATATTTCATTAAATAAATATAAGTATATCTAGAGTGATCATCCATAAATATAATAAAATACATATTTCCACTTCTTGTCAACATATCATTTAATTCACATATGTCCGTATGAATTAATTCTAAAATATTAGTAGTCCTATTTACACATTGATAATGCTTCTTAGTCATTTTAGATTCTATACATGTTTTACATTTAAATGCATCATTTTCATTATATGATATTAAGATTTTTTTTAACATTCTTTTCATGGTACTTTTACCTATATGATATAATCTAGTATGCCATAAAGTAAATGAATCAATAATATAAACAAAATCAACTTTATTAAAAAAATTGTCAATTGTCAAAAGTACATAGTTAGACAATTTTTTCACTAGAATAGCATTTTCAAACAAATTTCTTATTTAAAGATAATACAAGTTTATTGGACTCATAAACACTTTTTATGCCTGGTTTTCATAAGAGATTACCACTAACTAAGTTCTTTTTCATTTTAAGAACATGTAGTACATTTGTTAAATTAACAGTTTTCTTGAAAGTGAAGATAATCTTTACATTTCCTTTCCCAACCACTTTGGAATGTCCTTCGTTGCCCATTTGAATCTTTTGATCTCCATCTACTTCATAATATGACTTGAATAAAGATTTATCATATGATACATATATAGTTACACATGTATCATACTACAACCAAGAACTTTTTCCTTGATTGCATTGATCTTACTTATGATGGCCACAATATTATCTTCTTTGATGGAGTTCACTCTTCCTTCAAAGTTGTTTTGCTTTCGATGTCGACATTCATTTGCATAACGTCCTTATTTTTCACATACAAAACAACCTCCCTTGGACTTCTTCTTAAACTTGTTAAAGTTTTTAGAAGATTTTCTCTTGTTGGATTTATTTGAAGGTTTGGTCTTCCCCACAACATTGGATTTTGAATTGCCTTCTTCTTCGACTTTATACTTATTTTCCAACGCATCCTATATTTCATCCATTGGATCCACAAATCGTGCCAATTCTAGATCAAGAATGTAAAAGATTTTCGACATCGTGAGAAGGAACTTTAACTTGTCTTGCCATCTTGTGAAATTTGTCCTATCAAATCGATCTAGACGGACAAGATCTTGATTCATCAATTTGATCGTCGCCATCATAGTTTCATTCTGCATTGTTGAGTATTTTTTGGCATTGTTGTATAAAGAATGTACCATACAAAGGGGATGGAGAAGAAACCAATAACAAGTAACAAGAAAATCGAAATAATGGATAAAGGCTTAAACACATAAGATCGTTGTCCTCAAATAATATTTGTTCCCTCTCGGATTGAATATGATACTTCAAGGGATTATTGGCAAATAGTTTGCAAGATTTATCAAGCCTTGAAAAGGAATAAACACTGAAGCACTAGTGAAATTCCTTCAAAATTTAAGAACAAAAAATAGAATTTTGAATATGAATAAAAGAGGTTTTGATCTTTCTTGTGGAAAATAATTTATCTCAAGTGGTTTTTTTTTATTTTTGTATTGATCATCTATCACCTATTTATAGGCATCGATCAATACTACACGATATTGTGCCAGAACATAATGAAAAGTGGCAATTTTTCAACCAAAAAGACATCAGATTTCAAGTTGAAAAACCAGCCAACGACTTGTTTTTAAACTCTATGCTATACGGCCGCATAGGTTGTTCATTGGCAGAGCGTATAAGCCCTGCAAGCCTACATGCAACTGGATTCATACAAAGCCTATACGGTATCATACGCCAAAATTTTGGCCCTCAATTCCCTTTTTTATTCCATAAACTTTTATTGATTTTGAACAACACTTTCAACATAGATAAGTATGAAATATTTAGTTCTTTATAGGTATCTGAAAACCTTCTTTACTAGCACCCTGATTGCAAAAGCAATATGAGGCTTGGCACAAACTTGAGAATACATCAAGCTTCTAAAAATGATAACACAAGGCACATTTTTCACCCGTTGGTGCTCTATTTCATTTTTGGGACAATTTTTCTTACTAGGTAATTCTCCTATAGTTATAAGAACCTCCCCAGGTCTACAATCTTGCATATTAAATCGTTTGAGAATACGACCTATATATGATCTCTAAGAAAGTCCCAACAAAGTCCGTCCTATTCCTGTGAATTTCAATATCAAGTACAAAAGATGCTTCACCAAGATCTTGCATTTCAAAAGTCTTTGAAAGCAATTGTGGGGTATCATGAAGCAACTAAAGTCATTACTAGCAAAAGCATGTCATCCACAATAACACAAGGAAAAAAAATTTGCTCCTAATCTTAAGTTATATACACTGGTCTATCTTGTTTTCAACAAAATCAAGTGAAGTAATCACCTCATAAAACTTCAAATACCACTTACAAGAAGCTTGTTCAACTCATGGACTTCTTCCTGAAACCTCCAGGCTGTTGCGTATATTCAAAAAGGTAATTTTCACAATCGCGTCATGCTCTCCAAATTAAAATACATAATTAACACCTCTAGGCAGAAAATTGTGAATCTCAATTTAAACAACGCGCATCCAAAATACGTGAGAGAAAACATATTTCAGTTTATGGGCCACTTTGGCAGCTACCAGTCACTAACATCTACAATTCCACAACCGAAAAAGAAATATTGCCCAATAAAATTATTTTCTACACTTTGTCATCATTTAATTGGTCTAGAAAATAAAGTTTTGTAAGATGGTGAATAAATCGAGCATGAGAGTAATTTTTTTTATTCCCAGCACCCTTAAAATCTTTTGTAACAATATTTTTCATCCAAACACATATACCCATACATAAATCTTGAAAGAAGTGAATTTATTCATTCCTATCCAATTCAGAACATGAAGAGGAATATATATACGTGAATATCAGTTTGTGCCAAAAGACTATTGATTGTTGTAGTTGTAAGTACTATACGTTTTAAAACCTATATCACATGCTCTAATCAATTACACATTAGCTCTGATACCAATTGTTAACAATTAATTTCAAAATGTACATTGATTTAGAACACAATTTGAGTTGAAGCATAATCACAAACGAAGTTGGTTTGATAATCTCCTTTGAACAGTAAACACAATTGTACAAGCCAAAAGCTAAATCTTCCTCTCCTCTTCTATCATGCAAGAGTTTCTAAATGGCAAAACTAATCTGATAGATGATTTGAGAGAAGAGGGGACCTAGCCTTTTAATTTTGTAACATCAAAATAGAATCTCACCCATTATAGAATTTTATTTGGCCTATAATTATGCCACAAATCAAGACAAATGAGTTTAAACACATAAAGGTTCACCAAGCCAAAATACCAGTTTTAATCATATATAACCTATTCCAACTAGTTTTCATATAACAAAATCCCATATATATATTAACTCTCTAGTTGGACAACAAAAGGTTTTTTTTTTTTCGAAAAAGTTTAGTGGCCATATGTTTTGAAAATCATAGCTTAATCTCCTTTAAACATATTTCGTTCGACCTAATTAACAAAATAAAATCATAGCCGTGAAAATATATTTATTTACAGATATTCGCAATATGGTCATAACTTTGGCAATTAAATTAATATAAACGCAATATGATTTTAAAGTGTAGTACACACAATGACATGTACATCATAATCCATATGCTAGGTCTATATCAATTCCTTAACCATCACTATTCATGAAAGCTGAATCCAAATGCTTTCAATAGTGACAACTATATTTTGTTTAAAAGAAACGAGTATAAAAGCTCAAAGTGTATAGTGATATCACCAATGTCTTGTCACAAGAGATAAAACAATATGCGCACAACTCAAACATGTATAAAATTAACATCAATTCATGAACAAAAATAACAAGGTTTAGTAAAGTAAGAAAATTAACTGTTAAGTAATAAACCAATAAAACAACAACTCCCACTAACAAAGCACATCAAAAGACTCTAAAAGTCCCATATTGATGACATGTTTCTTAATATCAACATGTCTAAGTCCTTTAATAAATGGATCAGCAACCATAACTTCAATGTTTATGTGTAGTACAATGATACGCCTTTCTTGAACAAATCTATGAGTGAAAGGTACTTGATCTCTATGCGTTCGGAACACCAAAACTTTATTAATTTTAATAATGAAAACCGCTGCACTATTGTCACGATAAATATTGATTGGCCTAGAGATGGAAACAACAACCAAAAGCCCAAAAATAAAATTATTCAACCATATAACTTGCATTGCAACTCCATAACAAGCCACAAATTGTGTTTGCATGGTAGATGACACTACAATTGTCTGCTTTTCACTTTTCCATGAAATTGTCACTCTGGCCAACATAAAAACATCCATGATATGTTTTAAACATATAAGGGAGTAGATTTTCTTTCATCGGGACAGTCAGCAAAATCTACATCTTTATACCTAACCACCTCAAGATGATCAACCTTCCTATAAATAAGGATGAAATTTTTAGTTCTTTATAGGTATCTCAAAACTTTCTTTGATAGCACCCAATGCTCCAACCCTGGATTGGAAGAAAATCTTCCTAATACACTTATTGCAAAAGCAATATTAGGTCTTGTAATACATCAAGCTTCATAAGGCACTTTTTTTACCCGTTGCTACTTTATTTCATTTTTGGGACAATTTCTCTTACTAGGTAATTCTCCTTCAATTATAAGAACCTCCCCAGGTCTGCAATCTTGCATATTAAAATGTTTGAGAACACGATCTATATATGATCTCTGAGAAAGTCTCAACGAACTTCAAGGCTATCCTTGTGAACTTCAATACCTAATACAAAAGATGCTTCGCCAAAAATCATTCATGTCAAAAGTCTTTGAAAGCAATTGTTTAGTATCATGTAGCAAATTAAAGAAGTTGCTAGGAAGGAAAATATCATTCACATATAACACAAAGTTAAATAAATTCTCTCACTAATCTTAAGATATATACACTAGACTATCTTGTTTTCAATAAAACCAAGTGAAGTAATCACCTCATCAAACTTTAAGTACCACTAACGAGAAGCTTGCTTCAACCCATAGATGGACTTCTTCTACCTATAAACCAAATATTCTTTCCCAATTTCTTTGATACCTTCAGGTTGTTGCATATATGCTTCTTTCGACAGTTGCCTATGTTTGTCCCTCAGAAACATGAATTATTTTTTTTTTATACTAGTTCCAATGGTTGAATTCTGGCTCCTTACCTAATCGTTTTATTGAGTGATGAAAAGATTTCAATATCTATAGAAGTTTTTGTCCGTTATCCCAAACATAAACATACTAAACATTGCCTTACAAATTCCTCGTTTCTAATCCTCTAACTATTATTCATTTGTTTTATACTTCATTATTCTTTGTAGTTATTAATCCACCTTCAGGCAATGTTTGATTAAGGCATGAAAATGAGATATAATACTTACCGTTGATATAGCGATCAATATGTGGTGTTGCCACATTAGTAGTGATTATTTTATTTTATCTCCACGCCATTGACGTGGCGATACCACATGTTGCGACATTAGTGATGAACATTATATCTACCGTCTACTGTGAACATGTGATCAGTCTTATTGAGTCTCCTATTCTTTAGAAATTATTTTTCTTCTGATTAATTTTTAACCAAACATTCGATAAATAATATTATGCGTAAATTAAAAACTTTCTTCACTTTTTTTACCACACGTACTTCAAAAACAATCACTATTTACATAACCTATTATGAAAAAATGAGACTCAAACAGGGACTATGTAATAGAATGATAACATTGGCGATTGTTATGCTTAGTGTGTACACCAAAAATGTTATCAGACAAAAGACTAACATAACCTGTAAGAAAGTGTTATAAAATTAGCACGGGTTAATGTTATTCACGATCATTGTACTTTGATCTAATTGTCAATTGGGTCATCGTACTTTAATTCCGGTCAATTAAATATGATTATACTTTAATTTGTATTCACAAGAGGACACGTCATTCCATTTACTAACCAGCGTTGATAAAATGGCCATAAAATACATGGACAAAAAATTGTTGAATTGACAACATCTTGACGATCATGTACGTTGGTAGTTAAATACTAAAATCTAACATTGACGCAAAAGATTTGACATCGGTTTAAATTAATTCTAACATTTAACATTGATGCAAAAGATTTGAGATCGGCTTAAATGTTTCAAAAGATATAGTAATAAATCAATTGAATGCCAAAAATAATAAGATTTAATTTATTTATAATTGTATAATAATTATAAGTCAAGAATATTAGACGTTGTCGATCGGCTTATTCGACCCGCATTTTTATTAAGTCACCAAATCTTGATAGGTTTGTAACTGTTTTGTTACTTATAAACGAACAACATGCATAAATTTCTACTCTAGGCACTCGTATTCATATCGTCTAAACTAAGACCCTGTTTGATGGCCATTATTTAGCAAAATCGAACAGTGAATTCTTGAAGATGTGTGTTTACAAAGTGGAGAAAAATTTTAGATTTACGAGTAAAATATTTTATTATGTTAATGTGTGATTAAAAACGAGTACGTGAAATAAAAAAATTTTGAAATAATAATTGTAAAAAAGGGGTTAAATTACCTGCAAACTCCTATCCGAGGAATTATAAACCTATTAAAATTATAAAAAGAAAATACTCCTATTAAGAGTCCAAATGTCCAATGATGTAACATAAAACCAAAACAAATTGATGTTAACTTATAACCGTTCCAACTTGTTAGAGAATGACCTGAAAAAGACAAACAACCTTACCTCCTGTTCCAATTAAACTACCATTCCTTTTACAAATCAAATTCTACCACGTGTCAGATCTCCATTGGCTCAAGCTTACCTCCGGTTCCAAGCAACCTGACCGGTAGTCTATACATACACTCATCTGTATCTATATATACTCCCATTCATTCACGCTCCTGAAAATACTCAACACGAAGCCATGGCTGTACGCTTCACCTTTCTCTTTCTCTCTTCTCTCCTCCTTACGTCGTCGTTTTGGTTGTCAGCCTTAGCCGACGATGACGTCACTGTCGACGGCGAAGATGTTTTGATTCGTCAAGTGGTCTATGATGATAATTTGTTGAATGCCGATTATCATTTTACGATATTCAAGAAGAGGTTCCGGAAGGCGTACGCCACCAAAGAGGAGCACAATTATAGGTTTTCAGTATTCAAAGCTAACCTGCGCATGGCCAAGCGACACCAGAAGCTTGATCCCTCCGCCGTTCATGGTGTTACTCAGTTTTCCGATCTCACCCCACAGGAGTTCCGCCGTAACTTCCTTGGAGTCAACCGGCATCTCCGCCTTCCCGCTGACACTAAGCAGGCTCCGATTCTGCCAACCAATGACCTTCCGAAGGAATTTGATTGGAGAGGGCATGGTGCCGTCGCGCCAGTCAAGAATCAGGTCCGTGCACTCTCAGATTTGGATGAAATTTCTGTGAATTATTTCAATTATCTAAACCTTCATTAATATAGTTATTTTTTAGATTAAATCTGAATGATTTTGTTTTGCTTATTATCATGGCCCAGAAAATTGAAATATTATTGGTTGATAACTCGTAAATTAGGGCTAGATGAGTGTTCATTGCATACTTTGCAGTTTGATATCTAGTCCTTTTCTTTTGGAAAATAAGAATGTCAAAAGGCCTTGAATTTGACATTTTGGAGATTCTGATTTGGAATTTTTGTTGTCAATTTGGAACCTATATGCATATGAATCTGATTGACAAGTTATTGAATGAATGGTGACTAGGGTTCGTGTGGATCATGCTGGTCGTTCAGCACAACCGGGGCATTGGAAGGTGCCAACTTTCTTGCAACTGGGAAGCTTGTGAGCCTCAGTGAGCAACAGCTTGTGGATTGTGACCATGAGGTTCATTCTTTAACTTTACGTACATTTCCTTGAGTCTCTTAATACTATTTGCTTAAGATGTAGAGCAACATTATAATTTTGGCGCTTGGAGTTGTTTTTGTGGGGGGCAAGTTTCCGAAAACTTAAGATAAGAGTAACATCAGAACAAGTGACCGGGGGTGGGTATAAGAAAAGTAGCAAAAAGGGGATTTGAGAGGAAATTACAACCGAAAATCGCCAATTTTCCTTGATTGTGGAATATCGTTGAGAAATAGCCAAACAGGAATCGGTATTATAAACAACAATTAAACCATTTGTACAGAACTATTTCATCGGTAAAAATGCCAGAATACTCACATGGAGGTGGATCACATGTGAATAAAATATTATTATAGAAAATGGGGCCCACCCCCATGTGTGTGTTTTGGCATTTTTATAGATGAATTTTTTCTATAACAGTAGCAACACTCTATAAACAAATGCCAAAAACGTCTAACAATCTATAATAAATTTGATTCCTTTATTCCTTCTAGAATGCTATGGGCTTCTAGCCACATCATCCTCCACGTAGTGATTCTTGATCCAACCTGTCATTTTGAGTAGACTGTTCAGCCTTGCTTCTTTAATTGTACTGTGCTTATTAAAACCAGCTTCGCTAGTGGGGATTGTGGCATAGACCAAAAGTAACATGATGTGTTAGAGTTGATATAGATTCCTTAATAGATCTACGAATGAACTGCGCAAAAAAAATAAAAAATACGAGTAACTCAATTATTTGTGAAAAGGGTTCAAAACCAACCGTGCTAGATTCATAATCCCCTTGGATTTACTTTCTCGAAATGAGGGACTAGAAGCACAAATGATTATGCATTTTTCTCCTTTGGGTGTGTAATTAGGATATGTGACAATTCAAATATTTTCTTTCTAACCTTAATCTGACCTATGTGCAGTGCGATCCAGACGAACCAGGTTCATGTGACTCAGGATGTAACGGTGGACTGATGAATAGTGCGTTTGAGTACACACTTAAAGCTGGTGGACTCATGCGAGAAGAAGACTATCCCTACACTGGCACAGATCGTGGAACCTGCAAATTTGACAAGAAAAAGGTTGCTGCAAAGGTTGCTAATTTCAGTGCCGTCTCCCTTGATGAAGATCAAATTGCTGCAAACCTTGTCAAGAGTGGCCCTCTTGCAGGTATAACATGGCTTCTCTACCTCATTATTATTTATTTCTATTTTTTTTTTCAGTATTTCTTACTCTTTGGAGGCACTTGGTCTCTCCAACATCATCCTGATGCTGTAAAATTACCTTAGTAATACTGCTCCTAAAACATACTGTATCATATGTTTGAAACCTTTTGAGGTGGCAAGCTAGGAGCCAGCCATACTCAATTGGTTCAATCACAAAAACTAGAAACTGACCGGCTGAAACGGACGCATACATTTTGAGTTATAGAACCACATTCAAATTCTATATAAATCGAATACTTTGTTTTTAATTTTTTGAACGATTCATACTTGACTCTAGAAAATACAGTTTTAATTTAAAAAATATTTCTTCATTAATATTTTGCTCATCATTTTCATTCATTTGATTTCGAACGGTCATTTTACTAACTCATCATAAGAAAATGCATATTTACATTTAAAAAATTTACAATGTACTTGATACAAACAATCAATTCAAATTATCAAAACATATAACCAATATTGAATACTAATAATCAATTAAATAAACACAATTCATTAAATATAAGTTGAATTAGATATAATCAGTTCACGCCCATTTATATACACAATTTGATAGGAGAAATGAAAATTTAGGTTATAATTAGTTGAAAATTTGATTAGAAATTGAAAATTTATAGTATATGTGATAATTTGTAGAGAAATTATAGCAAAATTCAAAAAATTAAAAATGTTAAGATTTTGGTAAAGGGTGTGAGGGTGAAAGTAAGAGAGAGCGACATAAAATAGAAAAAAATTCAAATTTACTTGATTTTGTTCCTGTTTGGTGGGAATTAAAATCAGATTTTTATTAAATTTTGATAAAAGTTGAAAATTTATAGATTTCATGAAATATGTCAATAAAATTAATTGTTAACTTCAATTTAGATTAAAATTTAAATTTCAATTGATACCATTATCAAAAAAAAAATATATATATATATATCTTAAAAATTGGGGTCACATGATCCCTAGGACCCCCCCGGGTCCGCCAGTGGACCTGCACTAGGGTATAGTTTCAAACCTATATTGACAGTGTCAACCAACCAGTTAAAATGGTCACAAGTTGATTGAGTCGATATCAGGTTGAACTATCCTTATTATTTGTCAATCTCCAAGTTGAATTTTAAAACATTGGTTGTAACTCATTGTGTTTCATTCACTTTGATGCAGTGGCGATCAATGCTGTCTATATGCAGACGTACGTTGGAGGAATTTCGTGCCCATTCATATGTTCTAAGCGGTTGGATCACGGGGTGTTGTTAGTCGGATATGGATCGGCAGGGTATGCTCCCATTCGTATGAAAGAGAAGCCATACTGGATCATTAAGAACTCTTGGGGAGAGAATTGGGGAGAGAAAGGATATTACAAAATCTGTCGTGGCCGTAATATTTGTGGAGTGGATTCCATGGTTTCAACTGTTGCAGCTGTTAGCACCTCACAGTAGGGATATCAATCGCGATTGATATGGGATTCTTGCTAATTTTTTACATTAGAACCAGTGCAACTTTATTAGTTTACTCTGTTTCCCCAAAAATTCTAGCAATTGTACTGTTCAAGACAAATCCCTGATTTATTTATAACCAATTTCTTCATGTCTTTGTTGGACAACTTTAAGAGAAAAAAATTTTCTAATACTCCCAGAATATGAAAATTTAATACCATTTTAACTGACATGCATATTATTTATTCATAGAATTCCAATTAAATAGTGACAAGAAGTATTGAGTGCTGCATACTTCGAGAGTTACGCAGGTGTAATGAGATGTTTATAGCATAGCACATGCATCTTTACACGGTGAAAAGAGAAATATTCGGATCAATAATTTCCAGTAATATACTCTTGAAGCATGTAGAATGTAAATATTGGCATAAGGACACCCATGAAAGTGACAATCCCAATCTCAAAACTAAGGTAGCAGTTTGATGCAAGACTCTAGAGATGTAATTCTAGGGAAGTGGGAAGAACTTCACTGTCGAAATAATATAAATTAACAATAGCAACAGTATCCTAGCAACAAATACTATCAAATCCTAGGTCAAACCGCATAAATAAAACAAATGAGGCTAAAATCATACATCCATTTATTACATTCATAGCACATGGAATCCATTTCTGCACTACATACCTTCACAATAAGACTGCTTATTCCTCTTAATGGCAATTATACAAGATAGAGAAGAGATGGAGCATGCTGAATGCAGAAACTTTAGTTCCACGGTAAACAGAATACAGTATTTCAGCCTTCTCTATGCATGCAGTCGAGATGAGAAAACCAATATAAATCTGCATTTGCATAAAGTTGAACAAATAAATCTTCAAATTATTGTGGCACATCATTTCAGCATTCTCACCATTTGCATTTATTTCAACCAGCTCAGCTTCAAGCTCTCCAAGCTTAATCTAAAATGCATCCACCAATTGCATTAAACACATTCAACAAAAAATTCAAATGAAGCACCTTCAAAATCTACATACCTCGAGATCATCCAGATTGAGATCAGTTTGTCCTAAGGATCTTACAGCAGGTGATAACCCTGCCTTCAACATTTGATCCCAAAAGAATCTTAATTTACGTGCCATCTCTCTGGATCTTTTAATCTTCACGAGACAAAATTAACGATCAACTTTGTAAAACCATGACTAGACAAATAAAACTCGACACTATGAAACAAAATTTAAAAAAAAAAAAAACACATACTTCTTTCATAGAAGAACATGAATTGAAAGATAGAAGAAACTGCGCAAATGGATGACAAAGAAGTCCTCAAGAAGAGATAGCAGAAAAGCAACAGAAGGGAGTTAGCAGAGTAACTCCAACAATGCTGCTAATGAAGTAACCAGAAAACAACCTGCAGCCATAGCCCAAAGTAAAGAAAGAAATACTATTTTATTCCGTAAGCAATCAACATTAACTATAAAAAGCAATGCTTAATAAATTTAGCATTTCTTTTCAAGTCATATACCATATGACCACATCAAAATGCATCTCCGTCGATAAGACAAATTCCATTCATTAGATGCTTAAGACCCACCCAACCACAGCCGGGCCAACATTCTCTCTCTTTGGTTTAAGTTTGCAATGCTAATCAAACAAAAGGAAGAGTAAATAGTCCTATCGTAGCATTCAACCAGTTTCTAATAAAGAAATCTAATAAAAACAAAACTTATTTTGCATTACCGGACTATAGTCTCAAGTCAAAATATAGCAAGGAATTTTATATAAGAAAACAACCTGATAATAAAGAAATTGTTACAGATCTTGTAATTGGGTACTAGAGAAAACAACTATCTAAAGTACCAAAAAATATGGTACCATAACGAAGGAATCCTTCCTAATGTAGTCTACTTGAGAGAATATAATTGATTATAGTACCTTTATGCAGACTTACAATAATGTGTGTGGGAAAAGGTCATACAGTTTGAGACAATCAACCGAAATTTTACCTGATTCGCGTTTGTACGCCGGAATGGGCACTTTTCTACATTCACCTGAAAGGAAAAAATAGGGATGGCAACGGGTGGGCGGGTGTCAAGGCAGCCATTCCTGCACTGGTTAAGGCAAGGCGGGACGGGACGGGTATTTTGTCTCCTTAGCCCACCCCCATACCCGACTAGTTAAGGCAAGGAGGGACGGGATAGGGACCGCCCCATTTTTTATTTATTTATTTTTATTTTTATTTTTGCTTTTATTTTTTAAAATTTTTAGTTGGTGAAAATCATTACTTTTTTTAAAATTATAAAAACATCCACGTTTCCTCTAAAAATGATTATAATTTTTTTTTTTTGTATAATAAAAACTTGTATTTTGAAATAAACTTTAAGCGAGACGGGTAACCTGGTGACCATGTTCCCCGTACATGCCCATCCCCATACTCTTGAGGCAACGACTCCCATCACATCCCCCGGCCTGTGTGCCCGTTTAGAAGGGGACCCACAGGTATCAGGTATAATTATTTTTTTTGTCATCCCTATAAAAGAGCAACAATGGAAAACATCATCAGGGGAAGACTGACTGAAGCAGCTCCAAATTTAAAAACTTCAGTTGTGCGGTCATAACCAGGAGATCAATTATCAAAATTAGAAAGGAATAAAGAGACCGGAGAAAATAAGGGAAAGCACATTCAAACAAACAAATGTAAAATGGATTGTGTGAATTTGCCAAGTGCTCGACAAGCATAGTGGCACATAAACTATGCTATAGTCATTAGTGTTAATGTCCAATCCATTCACTTCCTTCTTTTATCTCATTATTTCTCCCCTATCTCATGGGCAAGATAACTTTTCCTTGTCGCACTTAGTGAAACTACAGGATAGTATCTTCAAGTCAGGGCATATCACTTGCATAACAAAGTCATACTTCACCCTAGTGAATAACTATAAGATTAATCATGTGCATTACCAACCCCCATATAACTCAATAAGTTTTAGGACTAGCCTGTGTTGGATATTCATAATCCTATTTTATGTTTCCTTTGCAAGTACGTCAATACTTATGATTCCTAGGTTAACATGGAAACTCGCATAAATTACTAATTCTTTCAGAATTTTACAGATGTAACCCCTACTTCAAAATCTGTCCAAGTAAGCAATTTTAGTCAAGATCGCTGGCACCCAATAAAATATCACTCCTCACAATTCGGCAACCAAAATTACTTCAGCTTTTCACAAGATTTTTTTTGCCTACGCCACTCAATGAAACTCATAGTAGCTCCACTACTGCCCCACAAGCGCAATTCTCAACTTAACAGTAGCCAATTATTGCAGCAAACAAGTATTAACTACATAGGAAACTATAGAAAACCCCTAACCACAGTACATTAACTGAAACTAGCGATCAACATCAATTATACATCTGCATTGATCAAGAACATATATAACTGCGTATAGAAAGAGCAAAAATAGTGAAAATTAGTAATGTCAGGTTAAATTAAAGAACATACATCTTTAAATTGGATGGGGCCGAGTTCGCCGAGATAAGAGATGGAGCGGTGAGCAGACTCGCAGGGATGATGAGTTGGACCAGTTGCATCAGTTCTGACCTCATCAGATCTATCGGCGGACAACTTCCTCCTCCCCTCCCCCGCTCTCCCATTTTCCACCGTCCGATTCAATTGCCTCTCTCTCTCTCTCTCTCTAGAAATCTCTCCCTTTCTGTAGAAGTCTTGCTGTCTGTTTATGTGTGTAGTGATGAATACGGATCAGCAAGTCACTGGTTGTGTCAACCAGAGTTTACTGGGATATTGTTTGTTTTGCTATTCAATTAATCCCCTGAGAGAAAAGTACACCATATGTCATATTTCCAACGTCCGATTATCAAAATGTGACCTTTTTCAACTAATTACAAGAATGTCAAAATGTGACCTTTTTAAACTAATTACAAGAATGTCTTGCATTGATTGAGATTTGACTACATATAAAAATTGTACAAAATTGTCATAACTAAACCCTCAAAACAAGGAAAAAAAGGAGGAAATCATTTTAATTTGTAAAACCTTTCACAACACTCTTCCAGTCAGAAAGAGAAATGCAAAGGCAACCTTCCCCGACAAACGTTTTGTGAGTCCCACCGTGAACCACCAACCACCGGCCAACTTCTTATGAGTCCCACCGTGAACCACCCACCATCGGTCAAAGCGAGAGACAGAGAAAGTACTATCGACGTCGAAAAGAGAACTACATCGCCCAACGCGGAGAAACCGATCGTGAACTCACTCATCACTCAATTGACTCGTCGGAAAAGATTGATTGTACAAGTCAATGCTTCGACATTTTTTCCCTAACTTCCTGAAATTTTGTGATACGCATTTTTTCATTTGCATTTGGGTTTGTTGTGAAGTAATGACTTTTGGTGATTTTGTGTAATTTTGTGAATCTTTGGCTCTCTCTATATCGATTTTTGCATCTGGATTTTTTTAATTATTGGGAAAAATAATCGTGGAGAAAATCAGAGGAAAAAGTGGATGTGAGAACGGAAATTATGACAATTTCTCAATGGGTATGTGTGTTCTTGCGGTTCATGATGATCCAACTTGCTTGAGGGTATTGGAAACTTTACTTAGAATTGTTTGACCTAATATTTTTTGGAGAATTGTTGATTGGTAATATAGATTTTTGGAGAATTGTTTGACCTACTTTTTTCCAAATTTTAAGGGATTTCTGAATGTTGTCGGCCGTTCACCCATACATTGCTTGATTAAAATTATTCAAAAATGTGATTTCATTCATTTTGAGATTCTGTTTCTTGCTTAATTGTTCTGTTGCTTCAAGAGATCTTAGATTTTAAATTGGAATTTTTTAATGTAAATGCCATTTGCTTGTGAACATTCTACCATCTTGGTTTGTGTCACCACTTCGTGTGCAATGGTTTACCTCATAAATTATCTGCATATGGGTTACTTGTGAACATGCGTTCTGTCGTTCCAGACAGTTAACTGCGGTCAATGGGTAAAATAGGGATAGGCGAACTACCGTTCCCGACAGTTAGCCTCAGACATTCTCGGTAGTTGAGTAAATTTGGTACAAGTCAACTGTTGATCCCGACAGTTAGACACAGTAATTCTCGGCAGTTGGCTGCCTTATGAAATAATGTGAAGCACATATGTTCCATTTATTGTTAAATCTTCGTCACGTGTCCTTTTACATAATGTTCATGTTGCATTGGGTAGTAGTTTCATGTCGTTATATGGTTGACATACATATGTTGATTGCTATTTGTTTGCATCTGTGTGTATTGGTTTCGACATTGATGACTTATGATTAGCTGACCCTTTTCGCCTTCTTATTCATTGCAGAGTCCATGGAGTTCGAATTCTTAGTTCCGGAAGACGTAAGTTGCGTGCACGCATATCCCAGCGAAGTAACCTCAAGTACGTGCAAAGGATGTTCGAGCACTTTGACGAACGATAGCGCCACGACTTCCGCGAGTCGTCCCTTGGCTTCTTGGTCGACGTTCCAAACATCTAATTATCTGTTCATCTCATCCAATAGCTTGTCTTCAGAGGCATCCGAACAGATAAGCCGCATGAATTATGGTTCAATGTGCAAGGACACTACTGCCGATTTGGACTGCAAGAGTATGAGATGGTTACCGGCCTGTGTTGCGGTGTCCCGCCTGATGACGATCGGTTTCATAGAGTCCTGGAAAAAACGAGACTAAAGGATAAGTATTTTAGATCTTTGAACAAGATTTCCTGTGCCCAGATCAAGAAGATATTAGTTCGGTCGTTGACCCCACGAGCTGATCGATACAAGTTGGGGCTTGCACTCATACTGGAAGGAGTATTCAACGCTCTGGACAATAATGTGGGTATCGAGTTCGCGACACTTTTGATCGTCGACGACCTTAACGGCTTTTTTGCCTACCCTTAGGGTAGAGTGGGGTACTCTCGTCTCATCAAGGGATTCTGAGGCAGATGTGCTAGCAAATTTTGCAATGCCAAGAGAAAATGCGAGAAGGAGATCAGTTACACAGTTCTAGGCTTTCCCATAGCCATGCAGGTATGGTCTTTTTTTCAATTTTAGCTGAATTCCTTATTAACATGCCAGTCTATTAGGTAATTGGGGACACTAATTCACTATATTTGACCCATCATGCGATAGATATGGGTGTTCGCGGTGATTCCTGAAATTGGTCAACATTTTGGTCAGCGGCTCGATGAACAATCCCCACGTCTTCTCAACTGGACGGCCACGAAGTAGACGCAGCATCGCACATACGATGCCTTCTTTAAGAGAGTGCAGGTAACCTTTTGTCTCCCGAGTTAGGCAAAATGTTATTGTCATTCAATCCAAAAATTTGTGCCATTTCATTCCACTGAACAAACTGTTACATCATCCGCAGCTGCATGTTTTCGCAACGCTACGTCTGACCAACCTGGAGCGCAACCAACACTACATGTTAACTCTTGTGCCGTTTGATGATAATGATGTGCCCATTTTGGACGACATTGCAAGGACTGTGGTCGCTGCGTAGTTTGATGCCGATGCCGAGCTCAGTGGAGGAGATGGGCAGGATTCAAGTAAATAGGAAGATGACGCGGATAAGACCAGTGGAGGGTTGGACGACATTGCTTCTGGTGCGGGTGATCGTGTCGGGCAGTCTGCCGAACAAAATGATGATTCTAGTTCGGACAATAGCGGAGACGGCGACGAATGAGAGAGCTATGCTGATCGTACGCGGGAAGGGATGACAGGTGCATTTTTCGCAACCTACGTTCCAAGTCAAGATGTATTTGGGGACAGAGCTCCGTCAACATCCAGACAGCGGGGTGTACAAACATAAGGTAGGTTGACAAGATCGGACGTCGAGGACATGTTGTTGGATCAAAGAGTCCTATTTGACATGTAACTCCGAACTTTGAAACTTGAAATATTCGAGTACATTACGGTCGAACACGCTAGACTTCGGGAATTCATATAGACAGTAGTGGCACCTGTCGTTTCCACCGCCTGCAACTCTGACTGACGTGCGAAATGACCCTGTACATTCTCCACAACCACCACAAGGTACGTGTGAAAATTGTCTCATAACTTTTAGTTCGGAGCTCGTTATGTATAAGACGACGAGATGGAATAACCTGCATTTTCTGACTCACTGTAACAATCTGTAGGTTACGAAGACAACTTTGACCTTGACACAGATCAGATATCGAAAGAACACGAAGTCGCATTGGGTGGCGGAGACCCTGATTTGAATGGTACGCTCATGCTTATGCTTGTTTAATTTCTGTTTAGTTTGACTCTGACCAACCGTAGTTGGAATGTATGCCCATCTTCCTGCTTCAATGATGTGACATTGAAGTTCATTTCACCGACCTCATTTACCCAATAAGGAGATTATTGCACATTTTTTTTCCATTGTTCTGTAGTGACAGAAGCACCAGTTGTAGGAGGAACGTGTGGCTGGGTCGAAACAGAACAGGATCTGCATAGCAATCAGAGCGATGACGTGGGGACCGCTTCAAGCCCGATGGAGGTGGAAGGTAACTTCTTCACACTACACTTCCGCCTACCCAAATCATCCAACAACATTTCATGTACATGAGGACACACACAAATTTCATTGTCTTATTTCGAACTAACTATTTGTCTATTGTTGTTGTTCTGTAGGTGTGACTGAAGACCCAGTTAAGGCTAAAGCGGTCCCTATTCGTAGGTGGCGTTCCACGTTCCTTCGAATGCCTGTAACATCGACCAGGACGCCGTACACTAAGGATAGGAGGCAAACACAAAAGAAGTAGTTGAGACAATTTTTGTACATTTCATTTCTTTTGTTCCGATGAATACCAAGTAACTCTGATTTTTTGAACGTTTACGTAATGTGACTTTGATTTTCTGGTTTTGTGAATGCTTCATTTCATTTCATTCTTCACGAATCTGCGTGGAAGGTTATTTTGTAATGTTGATCCTGGTTAATGGCACATGAAATTTTGTGTTTAAGTAAATTTAAAAATTTTGTAATTTTATGAATTGTTTCAAACATTTCGTCGCATATAGCAAATGGTGCATTATCTGTACATTGATGAACAATGACACATTTATGTTGTAACGATTACTTTATGGTCCGCTTAGGTAACTATAAATTGTTCGAATTGCGACTCATAACGGATAGGGTAACCCGTAAGTACAACAATGAGAATTCAATCGTATATTATGAAAATAATGACATCGAGAAGATTAACTTATTACTTAAAAATAATAAATTTCGCATCTACAACTTATCACAGATGACAAATGCAATGGTAATTAATTATGGAGTAAATTGTAATTATAAATTTTTAAGTACACTTCAATTACTGGTTACATTTTTTCCCTAACTTCCTGAAATTTTGTGATACGCATTTTTTCATTTGCATTTGGGTTTGTTGTGAAGTAATAACTTTTGGTGATTTTGTGTAATTTTGTGAATCTTTGGCTCTCTCTCTATATCGATTTTTGCATCTGGGTTTTTTTTATTATTGGGAAAAATAATCGTGGAGGAAATCAGAGAAAAAAGTGGATGTGAGAACGGAAATTATGACAATTTCTCAATGGGTATGTGTGTTCTTGCGGTTCATGATGATCCAACTTGCTTAAGCGTATTGGAAACTCTACTTAGAATTGTTTGACCTACTGTTTTTGGAGAATTGTTGATTGGTAATATAGATTTTTGGAGAATTGTTTGACCTACTTTTTTCCAAATTTTAAGGGATTTCTGAATGTTGTCGGCCGTTCACCCATACATTGCTTGATTGAAATTATTCAAAAATGTGATTTCATTCATTTTGAGATTCTGTTTCTAGCTTAATTGTTCTGTTGCTTCAAGAGATCTTAGATTTTAAATTGGAATTTTTTTAATGTAAATGACTTTGCTTGTGAACCTTCTACCATCTTGATTTGTGTCACAACTTCGTGTGCAATGGTTTACCTCATAAATTATCTGCATATGGGTGACTTATGAACATGTGTTATGTCGTTCCAGACAGTTAACTGCGGTCGATGGGTAAAATAGGGATAGGCGAACTACCGTTCCCGACAGTTAGCCTCAGACATTCTCGGTAGTTGAGTAAATTTGGTACAAGTCAACTGTTGATCCCGACAGTTAGAGACAGTAATTCTCGGCAGTTGGCTGCTTTATGAAATAATGTAAAGCACATATATTCCATTTATTGTTAAATCTTCGTCACGTGTCCTTTTACATAATGTTCATTTTGCATTGGGTAGTAGTTTCATGTGGTTATATGGTTGACATACATATGTTGATTGCTATTTGTTTGCATCTGTGTGTATTGTCTTCGACATTGATGACTTGTGATTAGCTTACCCTTTTCGTCTTCTTATTCATTGCAGAGTCCATGGAGTTCGAATTCTTGGTTCCGGAAGACGCAAGTTGCGTGCACGCATATCCCAGCGAAGTAACCTCAAGTACGTGCAAAGGGTGTTGGAGCAGTTTGACGAACGATAGCGCCATGACTTCCGCGAGTCGTCCCTTGGCTTCTTGGTCGACGTTCCAGACATCTAATTCTCTGTCCATCTCATCCAACAGCTTGTCTTCAGAGGCATCCGAATAGACAAGCCGCACGAATTATGGTTCAATGTGCAAGGACACTACTGTCGGTTTGGACTGCAAGAGTATGAGATGGTTACCGGCCTGTGTTGCGGTGTCCAGCCTGATGACGATCGGTTTCATCGAGTCCTGAAAAAAATGAGACTAAAGGACAAATATTTTAGATCTTTGGACAAGATTTCATGTGCCCAGATCAAGAAGACATTAGTTCGGTCGTCGACCCCACGAGCTGATCGATACAAGCTGGGGCTTGCACTCATAGTGGAAGGAGTATTCAACGCTCTGGACAATAATGTGGGTATCGAGTTCGCGATACTTTCGATCGTCGACGACCTTAACGGCTTTTTTGCCTACCCTTGGGGTAGAGTGGGGTACTCTCGTCTCATCAAGGGATTCCGGGGCACATATGCTAGCAAATTTTGCAATGTCAAGAGAAAACGCGAGAAGGAAATCAGTTACACAGTTCAAGGCTTTCTCATAGCCATGCAGGTATGGTCTTTTTTTCAATTTCAGCTGAATTCCTTATTAAAATGCCAGTCTATTGGGTAATTGGGGACACTAATTCACTATGTTTGACCCATCATGCGATAGATATGGGTGTTCGAGGTGATTCCTGAAATTGGTCAACGTTTTGGTCAGTGGCTCGGTGAACAATCCCCACGTCTTCTCAGCTGGACGGCCACGAAGCAGTCGCAGCATCGCACATATGATGCCTTCTTCAAGAGAGTGCAGGTAACCTTTCGTCTCCCGAGTTAGGAAAAATGTTATTGTCATTCAATCCAAAAATTTGTGTCATTTCATTCCACTGAACAAACTGTTACATCATCCGTAGCTGCACGTTTTCGCAACGCTACATCTGACCGAGCTGGAGTGCAACCAACACTACATGTTAACTCTTCTGTCGTTTGATGATAATGATGTGCCCGTTTTGGATGACATTGCAAGGACTGTGGTCACTGCGTAGTTTGATGCCGATGTCGAGCTCAGTGGAGAAGATGGGCAGGATTCGAGTAAACAGGAAGATGACGCGGATGAGACCAGTGGAAGGTTGGACGACATTACTTCTGGTGCAGGTGATCGTGTCGGGCAATCTGCCGAACAAAATGACGATTCTAGTTCGGACAATAGCGGAGACGGCGACGAATGAGAGAGCTATGTTGATCGTGCGCGGGGAGGGATGACGGGTGCATTGTCCGCAGCCTACGTTCCAAGTCAAGATGTATTTGGGGACAGAGCTCCGTCAACATCTAGACAGCGGGGTGTACAAACATAAGGTAGGTTGACAAGATCGGACATCGAGGACATGTTGTTGGATCAAAGAGTCCTATTTGAGATGTAACTCCGAACCGTGAAACTTGAAATATTCGAGCACGTTACGGCCGAACAGGCTAGACTCCGGGAATTCATATAGACAGTAGTGGCACATGTCGTTTCCACCGCCCGCAACTCCGACTGACGTGCGAAACGACCTTGTACATTCTCCACAACCACCGCAAGGTACGTGTGCAATTTGTCTCATAACTTCTAGTTCGGAGCTCGTTATGTATAAGACGACGGGATGGAATAACCTGCATTTTCTGACTCAATGTAACAATCTGTACGTTATGAAGACAACTTTGACCTTGACACGGATCAGATGTTGGAAGAACACGAAGTCGCATTGGGTGGCGGAGACCCTGAATTGAATGGTACGCTCATGCTTATGCTTGTTTAATTTATGTTTAGTTTGACTTAACCAACCGTAGTTGGAATGTATGCCCATCTTCCTGCTTCAATGATGTGACATTGAAGTTCATTTCACCGACCTCATTTACCCTATAAGGAGATTATTGGACATTCTTTTTCCATTGTTCTGTAGTGACAGGAGCACTAGTTGTAGGAGGAACGTGTGGCTAGGTCGAAACAGAACGGATCTGCATGGCAATCAGAGCGACGACGTGGGGACCGCTTCAAGCCTGATGGTGGTGGAAGGTAACTTCTTCACACTATACTTCCGCCTACCCAAATCATCCAACAACTTTTCATGTACATGAGGACACACACAAATTTCACTGCCTTATTTCGAACTAACTATTTGTCTATTGTTGTTGTTCTGTAGGTGTGACTGAAGACCCAGTTAAGGCTAAAGCGGTCCCTATTCGCAGGCAGCGTTCCACGAGCCTTCAAATGCCTGCAGCATCGACCAGGACGCCGTACACTAGGGGTAGGAGGCAAACACAGAAGAAGTAGTTGAGACAATTTTTGTACATTTCATTTCTTTTGTTCCGGTGAATACCAAGTAACTCTGGTTTTGTGAACGTTTACGTAATGTGACTTCGATTTTCTGGTTTTGTGAATATTTCGTTTCATTTCATTCTTCACGAATCTGCATGGAAGGTTGTTTTGTAATGTTGATCCTGGTTAATGACACATTAAATTTTGTGTTTAAGTAAATTTAAAAATTTTGTAATTTTATGAATTGTTTCAAACATTTCGTCGCATATAGCAAATGGTGCATTATCTGTACATTGATGAACAATGACACATTTGTGTTGTAACGATTACTTTATGGTCCGCTTAGGTAACTATAAATTGTTCGAATTGCGACTCATAACGGATAGGGCAACCCGTAAGTACAACAATGAGAATTCAATCGTATATTATGAAAATAATGACATCGAGAAGAATAACTTATTACTTAAAAATAATAAATTTCGCATCTACAACTTATCACAGATGACAAATACAATGGTAATTAATTATGGAGTAAATTGTAATTATAAATTTAAGTACACTTCAATTACTGGTAACATCACACCAATTGTCCTGTACATTTAAGTTTGACATTGGACTAGGTGGTTGGCAACTTGAGCATCATAAATGTTCCATCACCCAGCCTAGTATAAATAGCATGTCCACTTCTCGTACAAGTAACACTTGAAAACCCCACATGCAAGGGTAACTGATATACAACAGATTCCTACCTGTGATAATTCGAACCTATGGCTTCCTCCACTACTAGCAACGAACACCGAACTATTGAACAAGCCGACGTCGATGTCGGCTCGTCTCCGGACTTTCCCATCGTAATTTCTTCGAATGATGAGGAAGACGTCCCTAGAAGTGGTTGGAGAGTCACTTTTCTTATTCCGTTTCCTGACCTCAACGCACTCACGAGCGAAGAATCGCAATCACCTAACAGTGTGCTCCAGAATGTGTTCGAAAACCCTGTTATGTCCTCCGACGATTCCGATGATGAACGCGTTGCCCCATCGTAGGAGCTCCTGAAATAACTATCATATCGTCCAACGACTCTGATGACAACAGTGGTGCAGACATCGGATCCATGTGCAATGAATAGTAGACCGATGATGGGATGTCATCGCGTAACTAAATAAGTGTTCGTTAAGTATGTATATAACTTTTGCTGTGGGATGAACGTGGAATCTGATGGAGAAGGAACCACGAAATTAGTTGTGGTAGGATGTGTTACAAATACATCTTAAACGAAGGCCTCGAATTTTGTACATTTTATTCGTGGAGCCTTTATTTATGTTAATATTACATTCATCCAAGTATTTTGCGCAAATAATGATCATTAATCAAATCCGAGGGCAATAATGCCTCTTCTGCACTGTATTTGCCACTTCAATTACTGTCATGTTCGACCTGTCGAGAACTACAGAGAACATATGTCGGGATTGACAGATGAAATATCGAGGTGTGCTGCAAACTATGTATGTCTACTTAACAACGGCACGTAAATTTTGATGTTAATATATTTAGTCAACTGATTAACAATATAATCTTTAAAATTTTGAGTAAATATTAGAGTGTATTTGATTGGCTTTAATTTAAATGAAAATTGTCATTTTTTTCACTCAAATTCCTATTTTTGGAGTGCTTGGTTTACAACTTTTCATGAAAAATATTTTTCAACTTTTGATCATGTGACTATATTTTTCTCAAAAATAAAGAAAATATTTTCTTTAGATATGAATGACTTTTATTTTCCATACAATTCACTCTTTTTTTTTTCTCTCCAATCTATCAACTCTCTCTCTCATTCTCTCCATCTCTCTCATATAATCAGCAATAAAAAATAAATAAGTAAAATAGTTTTTTAAGTTGAAAATTAAATCAATCAAATACATTTAATTAATAATTTCATAGAAATAAATTTTAGACAATTGACTTCCCTAAATTTTATTCTTTTTATGTAAATTTCATGTTCGCAATCGAACGCACATTTAATATGAAAATTTCCTCTATGCCCAAATTTCATTGGGAAATACAAAAGAGAATTAATTTAAAAAAACAACAAAAGATAAAGAAAATACAGGAAAATTGAAAAACCAAGTTGATTATACTCCCCTTTAAAATAAGTAATGATAATATTGAGATGATAATTTACATTCATTTTTATTAATCTTGAAAAGTAACACATAAATTCACGAGATTTTGCACCTTCAACTTCTTACAATGAGAAGATAATTTACATATATTTTCATTAATTTAGAAAAGTACGCAAATTCAAGAGATTCTGCACCTTCAACAACTTCATATAGTGATTATAGATATTTTAGAAATATTTTAAAAAGAAAAAAGTAATAAAAATATTGTGATGATAATTACTCTCATTTTTAATTTAGAAAAGTAATACTTGATTTCAACAGCTTAATAACTTTTTATAATGAATTATAGACATTTTACGTAATGAAAATGTTATCCAACAATGTTATGTAATAACGTTACAAGCTGAATATTGTGATTTTTGCCATAATAATGCACACACATATTGATTAAACTGAAATTCATCACCTTCAGCATTTTCACCTCTCAACTACACAATCGTCCATCATTTTCTCTTAAACCCATACCCAAAACATTTCATTCCATTAAACTCACCAATCGAATACGTCCACTATTTTCACTACTTTTCATTGGGCGACCAAACTCTGTTACCATGAACCAACTTCAAACGTTTCAGCAAGAATTTGCCTCTTCCTTTTTCTCTCATATTCTCTTTACATAATCCCCATGAATAGCAACAAATCCTTCACTTGCAAGAGTAGCAAGGGCATTTCGTAGCTAATACAGCACAAAAATCCTTCAATTAGCAAAATTCTCACACATACACGCGTGTGCGCACAGAGAGACAAGGAACTTACATCACCATGGTGAACTTCAGCGCCAGCACTTTGTTTCTTCAACTCTTCCAGTAACTGCAAAGTATATTTCAGCACAAATCAACTTCTTGTTTACTTTAAAGACTGAAAGGCTAATGCATAACAACTTTAATTTTACATACCTCCAACATGCGGGTCGAGGGGCCCCCAAGTTGCATCTTCTCCATAATTATGTTGTGGGTAGATACTAAATTCTCCCTTCTCATCCTTTCACTTGCAGAGACCCCAGTTGTAATGAGATCCATATCAATAGTCCCTACACAATATGTAAAAATGATTTTCCATGTGCAGAAAAAGGAGAAAAACCATGCAGCTATATGAGCACAAGTTACCATGACAAAATGAGCTTTGTTCTGATGAAACTTGCTTTTAAATCATACAGAGGATTATTTAGTAGCAAATAAAGTAAAGTTGGTGCTTCAAGCTGAGGAATTAATTATGTGATCGGCCATATTTTTTGGTGAACAGTCGTGGTAGTTAACTTCCAGCCAAGATACAAACATCTGTTGTGTTAACTTACAGAGCTCAATCGGAGTTATTGCTGAAGAGTTCAACTACTAAAAGAAAATTGAAAGAAAATATTTACCAGTTGAGTGGTCTGTAGCAGACTGCTGCAGTGCAACTTCGTGGAGCCTAAAAGCCTCCACAACATCTGGCTTTTCAACCTGCGTGGACAAGTAAACAAATAGTGTAAATCATCCCATTTTTTAACTGCTTCTGTGACGGTAAGTGAAACTGAACAGACCCATTCTGAGAAACGAATCCTGGCCAATGCCTCACTGATGCTTATCAAACTTTCAATTTGCCTTAGTGTTGCTGTTATCACCTGTAGACAATAAAAACTTGTGTTAAAACATAAAGAAAAAGCATCATTATTATCTTTATTGTCAACATTGTCATTGTTTCTGTGGCAATCATCGGCATTAGTAGAACTAGCATTATTGCTATTATCAAATTGTAATTGATGTCAAATTAGGAGCCCAAGAAATCCAATGACGGATAGGAATGAAGAATATGACTCCGATCAAAAGCAACTTTATGAGAAAACGTTTATTAATACAAGAAATTTCATTATGACTATACATACCGATACACATCAGATATCACACATATTTAGTAAGTTTATAATATTAATAAAATAAATTTAAATAATTTATGACCTTTTTGCTGCTTCCAGGGAAATTTCCTCTTCTTCTCATCTCCACATACCCTCTTGTCAACTCTTCAGCAGCTTCATCTGATAACTTCGGATGTACATATTTCCGAGCATATAGCTCACATAAGCAGTTAACATTGAAAGGTCTATAACATCGTTGTCTGAATGCTGCAAGGAGGAGGCAAAATGGGAATATGAACAAGTGAAATAACTTCTTTATTTAAAAAGAGAATTAGAAATGAAAAATAAATAAATAAATCCAAACCTCAGGATTTTTGAAGTGTAATGCCACAACGTCCTTTGCAAGGCGCCTGTCTGTCTGCTCATCAGCCTTGTCAAGAATTAGATAAATCAAATCAAACCTGGAAAAAACAGTTTTTTATATCAGCAACACTGTTAATTCCAATATTTGAAAAAACTCTAATATTACTCCATATATCATCTCATATTCAGAATGTACAAAATTGACACCATTAGTGATGTTCTCTGTCCTGTCCTAGCCTACACAGTTGCACTAATGTTCCCAGGAAGACCAATTCACAGGCATAGCATGCTCTGGTCTCAAAAAAAGACTGTATAACCTCACAGTACTATGATTTGGCACCCACTAATTAAACTTTTACCTGGACAACAGTGTAGGAGGAAGGTGGATAGTGTCAATCACAGACAACCGAGGATTGTATCGTGATCCAATTGTATTTGCACAAGCCAAAACTGAAGTTCGAGCATTAAGGGAAGCAATGATCCCCGCCTTTGCAATTGAAACAGTTTGTTGCTCCATTACCTGAAGAAAAAACCAAATTAAAATAAGAATAGAATAATCAAAAAATTGTGGCAACTTGATGGCACACAGCAATGCTGGGGAACTTGTATTTTCTGCTTCATATCAAGTTGTAGCACTTCATAACTGTTCCCGCCTCAATATTTTAAAATGCAACAAGGTAAGTTGATTAATGAGAAAAGAAGAAGGATAGCTGTTAAGGTTTTCACCTCATGTAACATGCTCCTTGCATTTTCGGACATTTTGTCAAATTCATCAATACAGCAGATCCCTCTGTCACTTAGAACCAAGGCTCCACTCTCCAGAACCTACAAAGTCATTTTCACTAAGATAGATATTTCCCGAGTTTGCAATGCTATTGAATAACAAATGAATCTAGTACTTTTAAAATCAAACAAAATGAGCCTAATATTTTTAAACTCATACAGTTTCTCCTGTCTCAGGATCTTTGGCAACATACGCAGTCAACCCAACAGCAGAACTTCCTCACCCACTGGTATAGATACCACGAGGAGACAGCTTGTGTATGTATTGGAGCAGCTGAGATTTGCTCGTTCCAGGATCACCAACAAGAAGAATGTTGATATCTCCTCGGAAGCTAGCCCCAGAAGGCAACTTCAACGCATTTCCACCAAAAAGCTACATAGGATTCACCCCCAACAAGATTTAAAAACATACAAATTCAAACAAGCTTGACAAATCAAGCTTTAATGTACATGAATCAAACAGAATTTCCACAGCGAGAACAATTTGGCACCTGGCATAATAGGCCTTTTTTAACATCATCCAACTCCCATATGTTTGGTGCCAAAGATCTAGTCAATCTTGTATATATATCAGGCTGTTTAGATAGCTCCTTTAATAGCTCTACCTGCAACATTAAACAGGAATCCCATAAAAAGTCAAATTAAAAACAAATTTCTTTTGAATTGAAGAGGAAGTACAATACAGTACCTTGTCTTCATAGTCAACAGAAGAGCTGTTATCATTTCTGCTTGCTCCATCTTCAGATTCCATAGGGTCTTCCACATGCATTCTTGACTTGTCAGTCTTCTTTAAATGAAGACAGTCGATGTAAGTCTGAAAACAAAAGAAATTGTTATTATTTCGAAACGCATTTCTAATTACCATGCATTATTTTCATATTGGAGTCACAAGTCCACAAGATCAAAACTCGGGGACCTCACTAGAGAACCTAAAAGGAATCCAAGGAGTTATAGGTGCTTGCCTTGAATATTGACTTCACAGTCCTCTGTGTTTACCCAATTCTGACACTCATAGCCCTGTAAATTCCAGTAGCCTAAGAGTAAAACTAGCACGTTAGACCAAAATACAACAAAAGAAAAATTACAGTTCATATACTTTAAGACAAATACAAAGTAAATATGTATGATCTCACCTCGACTCTATCACCTGGCTTGCCAGCATCCACTAGCTTATCGTGCATCAACAAACTTACTGTATGAGGTGTCCCTCCTTCAGGGATCTCATTTGGTGTTTCTTGAAGTCTAACAATTTGTTTATCAGAAAACCTAATTTTTGAACAAAATCTGCTAATGGAATATTTTAAGTTGTCAAAAACTAAGTAGTTTCTGAGGAAGAGGCAGCACTCAAAGGACAATGCCACCACTTGCACAGAAATTTCAACAGATTTTAATGTTAAAAGATTGAACTCAATGAAATGGTTTGAAGCTTCAATTGCATTAACTTTTTTAAGGACTTCATATCTGCTTATGAAGTTCTCAGCCTTTTTGTATTATCAGCGTACTTTGCAGCATCTGCATGATTTTTTTTTAACTGCTTATAAGAGCTCAAATTCAATTTGAGCCAAGTGCAGCTGGTAGTTATAGTTGGTAGCTGGTAGTTAGCCCAATTGTATAGTTAGTTAGTTAGTTAGTTAGTTACTTTTGCAGCTGTCAATCATTGTTTCTTAATTGTTTGTTAGCTCCATATTGTATTGTATTTATATATTCCACCGTGCTGTATTCTTCATTGAATTGAATGAGAGTTCTTTCTTCATTTTCAACATTCTTTTCTTCTCCCTTAATATGGTATCAAAGCTTATTAATGCTGCGATTCTAGAGATCTGATTAGCCTCACTGATCATTACAGTTTGATCAGAGGATACTGATTAACTATGGTCACTGATGCCCCAAATCAATCAGATCATAACTCCTCATCATCAATAGGCAATTCAATCATTGATGATGTATCGACTCCATACTTCACCACTCAAACAGTCTAGGCCTTGTGCTCGTTTCATAGCCTTTGAGAGGGGATAATTATGCCTCTTGAAGTCGTGTTATGATGATAGCCTTATCAATGAAGAACAAGTTAGGATTTATTGATATAACAATTCTGCCTGATAACGCTGGTGATTTGCTCAGTTCATGGATCCGTAACAATAATATGGTGATTTCCTGGATCCTCAATTCAATTTCCAAAGAGAAATCTGCAAGTGTGATGTATTCCAAATCCATGTATGATATTTGGATACTAAGAAGCACGGACACGAATACGCCGACACGTGATTTTTAAAAAAAGTTCCGACAAGATACATCGTCGACACGTTGATTACAAATTTTTTTTTAGGTTATTTTAATATTATATTCTGATGTAATAATTTCTTTATATTTATTGAATCATATATATAATTATAAATAGAAATCAAACTTAACATTAAATTTATAAATGTTTCTTAATAACATAATTTCAAAAAGTAAAAACGAAATTAATTACATTATTCATCTTGAATCTCTTCAACATCTTCATCTTCATCCGCAAATACTATCGCTTCCAATTCCGGTTCGTCTAGAGATAAATTAGCGACTTCAAGCATACCAACATCTTCAAATGTATCAAATGCATCTCCACCAATATCCCACATTTTAGTCTCTCCTTTTGAGTATTGCGCACTCCTCCTTGACAAGAGACGAAGATTGCTATGGACGAAAACCAAATCTTCCGCACGTTTTGGAGTTAGCTTATTTCGTTTAAGAGAGTGCAAAAAGGAATAAGTACTCCAATTTCGCTCACAACACGATGAAGAAGATGGTTGTCCCAATAATTTCAATGCATAACTTTGAAGCATAGGTGTGCAAGCGCCATAAATAACCCACCAAGTCTTTGGGTCCAAGCGGTAACGATCATGGATGGATTCAAAATCACCAAAGTCATCTTCCATAGTTGAGAATTTGGCATACTCCTTATTCACCATATTACGCTCTTCATTTGACAAGTACCTCTTAAAGCATTTTATTCTTTCTCTTGAAATCTCTACATCTCTATGTGGAGCAAGGCGAGTGGGATCCTCATTAAGCCATTCCTCGCTATAGTACCTAAACAAGAGAACAAAAAAAAAATTAAAGAAATGACAATTCATTCAATAACTAACTAAAAATATTAAATATTATGAAAATGTAAATAAATAATAAATGTATGAATAGATTTAAAAATTACCTTGGATTTAGAGAATGAGACAAGCAATGAAGTGGAGTGTTATTTTTGTTCCAACGATCTACAAGTATCCGATGAACAACATTGTAGAATGATGATTCCTCTTCTTGAACTTTTTTCTCATGCCTATAAATTATTCCTCTCACTTTCTCAATCATTGTATCCCACATGTCGTAAACCAAGTGAAGGCAAGGTTTATCCGTATCACAAAATCTAAGCATGTCATAAATGGGAGAAGTGAATGAAAGAACATAACTTATAGAGTCCCACCAAAGATCATCAAGCACTTTCAATTTTACAAAACTTGCCTTCGTCATGTCATCTTCTCGATAAAGTGACCATTTTTCACTAATAACCAAAGCTTGAAGACCACGTTGGATAAGCTTAAATCTTTTTAACATGACAATAATAGAAGCAAATCGTGTCTCCGCTACGGAAAGCAACTTCAAAGGCACAAATTCATTAAACATTGCTAGTCTCATGGAATGGTTCATGATAAAAAAATTTATAATCATTACATCATCATGAAGATTAGTAATCCAATTGCATTCCTCATATGTGATCAAATTGTTTTCAACATTCTTTGCGGCACAAATGTTCTTCAAAGCAAGATTTAGTGTGTGTACAACACATGGTGTCCAAAAAATATGAGGATACTCCAATTCAATTATTTGCCCGGCACCTTTGCAATTTGGAGCATTATCGGTTATTATTTGAACCACCTTTTCATGACCAATTTCATTTATAACCTCCTTCATCAAGTTAGCAATAAAATATTTATCTTTTGTTTCACCGGAACAATCAACCGCTTTTAAAAACATTGGTCCACTCTCGGTCACCGCCATAAAATTAATTAGTGGCCTTCTTTGTGGATCACTCCATCAATCACTTACAATGGTAACTCCTTTTTCCGCCCATGTGCCCTTAATTGGATTTAATAACCTTTCCACATTTTTTCTCTCTTTTTGAAGAAGAGTAGTTCTCAACTTGTTATAACCGGGAGGCAAATACCCCGAAATTCGACTATTGGAAGCAAGAGTATAAGAACTAATATAATAAGGATTTCTTGCAAGATTAAAAGGCAAACCACTTGAATAAAACATTCTAGCAATTTCGGAATCCAATTGGTCACGTGTTGTCATATTAAAAGCATTTTCTATTGCACTATTCTTTCTTTTCCTTTCCTCCAAAACATAACAATCCTTAGAACCCATATTATCCGACGGCAATGGCACTCTTTTCCCCGCCTTAGTTTGCATTCTTAACTTGGCTTCATCTTCCATTTTTTGCATTTCACATATATCTTTCATAGTTACTTTTCCACAAGCCCCAATTCCATATCCTTGTAATTTTAACAAATGTGCCCTCACTCTTGTGTATGAACTTGTCTTAGTTGCATTACAAAAATTGCATTGCCAAAGAATGTTACCACCCTTTTCATTAAATTTATCAAGTTTTGTAACATATTTCCAAAGAGGTTTAGATAAATCATCATCCATAGCATTACCACTCATAACTTCAAAAGAAAAATAATTTCAAATACTTAAATAAGATAGGAGTGATATTACCCGAAATTTGGAAAAAATATCTTCTTCTTGATCTTGCAAATGATTCTTCAAATGTGGATTGATGAAATGTTTGAAAAAAATGAAATAACAAAGTTAAACTTAATGGATTTTTTGAAATTTTCGGCCCTTAAAGAGTGAGGAAGAAGTGTGAGAGTTTTTATACAAGTTTGAGTGTTTGTTGAAGGGTAAAATTGTACAAATTAATTCAAACAAAATATTATATATTCTTTTATTAATAAAAATACAGCTATTGAAATGACATAAAATCTATAAAACATGGCCTTCTTTACAATGGTGGGCCCTACCATTTGAAATTTTAATTGATAAAATGAGACTTTTCATTTCAGCCACTCCATTGTGCAGTGTTTCTTTCCTCTTTCCCTAGACACGTCGATTCCACAGCTGCCCAGCCACATGTCCCTTCTCTTCCTCTTCTCTTTTCTCTCTTTTTCTTTCATTCTCTTTCTTCTTCCTTCCCCAAGCTACCTTCCGCTAGCTGCCTTCTCTTTTTCCTTCTTTTTTTCTCTTTTTTCTGCCTTCTAAGTTCCATCGACTGCCTTCTCTTTTTCCTTCTTTTTTCTCTCTTTTTTATGCCTTCTCTTTTTCCTTCCTTCTCTCTTTTTTCTGCCTTCTAAGTTCCACCGGCTGCCCACCTAAGCCTCCGACACGCTGCAAGCGACTCCGACACGCGTCGACGATGTGTCGGAGGCGTATCGATGTCCGATACGTTCGTCGACAGCGTGTCAGTGCTTATGAGTTTGGATAGATCTCAAGGAAAGATATCAACAGAAAAAAGGTCCACGCATATTTCAATTAAGGCGTGAGTTATGAACCTTACATGGGAACAAATATCTGTCGGTGTCTATTTCACTAAACTGAAAACCATTTGGGAAGAGCTTAGTAACTACAGGCCTATATGTTCATGTGCAAAGTGTACATGTGAAGGAAATAAAAAACTTGCTGAACATCACCAAATGGAATATGTCATGTCATTTTTAATGGGATTACATGAATTATTTGCTCAAGTAAGGGATCAGTTATTATTGATGGACCTTATTCCCCCTATTAACAAAGTGTTTGCCCTCTTTCATAAGAAGAGAATCAAATGAAGGTTAACTCGAACATTGGTACATCTGGAATCAATGATTCAATGGCATTTTTATGTTAAAAATGAAGCTAGAAAACCAGCTTCAGGTCAATCTTATAACAAATATCAGAAGGGCTGACATATTTGTACCTATTGTGGTTACACAGGTCATGCAGTTGACAAGTATTACAATCTACATGGCTTTCCTCCTAGATACAAGCAGAGAGCTGAAGTTAACAATCCAATAGGTTCAAGCAATCAAGCAAATTGTACCATCCGTTCCAGATCAAACACAAAACAATGTTGGAAACTTTGTGCAGACATTGAACCCTACTCAATATGAGCAACTGATGAGTTTGTTAAATAGTCATCTCATAGCTGCTAAGGTCGATATTGAGTTAACTGGCCACCTATCAGGTACTTGATTCTCCATATCTATTAATACAAAGTTCAATTCACCTACATATTGGGTTGTGGACTCTGGCAACAAGTCACATCTGTTCAAATCAATCCAACTTTAATACAATGAAACCAATTCAGAATGCATTTGTTACACTGCCTAATCATGAATAAATCACTGTGCAATTTATTGGAAATGTGAAGTTATCTCCTAATTTAGTACTTGAAGATGTGTTGTTCGTCCCTCAATTCAAATTCAACCTGTTATTAGTGAGCTCCTTAACCATAAATTCTTCCCTAAGCATCAAATTTGTCACTTATTCATGAGTGATTCAGGATCTGCACACCTTGAAGATTACTGGCAAGGTGAAAGAATTGCAAATTTCTATGTCATTGATGCAAGATCACTTGATCAAGTACAAAATAAATGTGGTGCTTCTAGGAATATTTGTAATTATGTTCATTCAATGATCAGTAATGTAACTAGTCACACTTGACATCATACGCTTGGCTATTTATCTTTTAAAAAGGTAAATTTGTTGAGAGACCAATTAAGATTTGATTGTAATGGACAAAATAATGGCATGTCTGCTCCATGTTCCATGTCCTTTAGCTAAACAAATGAGGCTCTTATTCGTTTCAAACAATCACTTATCTCCTTTTGCATTTGACTTGGTTTATTGTGATATTTGGAGTCCTTACAATGTCCCAACTTTGATTGATGATTGCACACGATTTACACTGGTATATCTGATGAAGCAGAAGTCTAATGTTAAACTCATTATTCCCAGATTTTTTACTCTAATTGAAACTCAGTTTCATAAAGTGATTAAAAAGTTCGGATCAAATAACGCTCAAGAGCTTCACTTTACAGATTTTTTTTAATGCTAAAGGGATCATACATCAGTTTTCTTGAGTGGAAAGGCCTGAACAAAACTCTGTGGTGGAAAGAATGCACCAATATCTTCTTAATGTACCTCGTGCTATATTCTTTCAATCCCAAGTTCCCAACAAATTATGGGGAGAATGCAAGAATGCACCAATATCTTCTTAATGTACCTCGTGCTATATTCTTTCAATCCCAAGTTCCCAACAAATTATGGGGAGAATGCATCCTCACGGCTGCATTTTTAATCATCAGAACCCCTTCACCAGTATTACAAAATAGAACGCTTTTCTTTTATCTACACAACTCTCCAGTTGATTATAATCACCTTAGAATCTTTGGTGGTCTTTGTTTTGCCTCCACTCTACCTTCTTGCAAAACCAAGTTCCACCTAAGAGCCAAGGCCTGTGTATTTATTAGCTATCCTCCTGTTGTTAAAGGGTACAGACTATATGACATCATCTCTAAGATATTCTTCATTTCAAGAGATGTTTTCCATGAACATATTTTTCCTTTTCATTCAATTCCTCATTCAAATGATTTGATTGATCCCTTCCCTGATATAGTTTTGCCAAAAGTTGCCCTTGATTCAACCACTTGCCATTCTCCTACAACTTCATCTCATGATATCAGACATGTTGATACCAATGATCTATTAAATTCATACAACATTTCTCCCCAAGGATTAGTTTATAATCAACTCCAGGGATCATATAATGATCATTCCTCATCACCTATTCCTAGAAGAACAACCAGAATAATTAGAGCTCCTTCTTATCTTAGAGACTATCATTGCAATTTATTAACCAACACACCTCCTCCAAACTCTAATTCTTCATACCTCTCATGCAGATCTATATCTTACACAACCTTTCTTCCTCGCACAGGAACTTTCTCCTTAATGTCTCTTCCAATTTTGAGCCCCAGTTCTACCATCAAGCTGTGAAATTTGACCATCGAAAAGATGCTATGGATGTTGAACTGGCAGCCACAGAAGCTAGCCAAACTTGGTCAATTACTAACCTACCAAAGGGCAAGCACTCCATAGGTTGCAAGAGGGGGTAAAAAATCAAGTTCAAATCTGATGGCAGCATAGACATAAACAAAGCCCGTTTAGTGACTAAAGGCTACACTTAACAAGAAGGGTTAGACTTCATTGAAACTTTTTCCGATGTTGCCAAATTAGTTACTGTTAAAGTTCTTGCTATTGTTGCTATTAAGAAGTGGCATCTTGTCCCATTGAATGTGAATAATGCTTTCTTTAATGGGGACCTTTTTTAGGAGATATATATGGATCTACTTTTGGGATACTCCAAGCAATCTACTGCTGGAACACGGGGAGAAATTTGTATGCAAGCTTCATAAATCAACCTATGGTCTCAAACAGGCATCTAGAAATGGTTCTCAAAATTCTCTCAAGCCTTTATGTTACATGGATTTCATCGGTCAAAATCAGATTATTCATTGTTTACAAAAGGATCTAGAGTTTCTTTGATTGCACTATTGATTTATGTTGATGACATTATCATTACAGGGTCAAACATTGATGAAATTGAATCTTTAAAAGCTTTCCTGCACAGCCAGTTCAAACTTAAAAACCTTGGAAAGTTGAAGTATTTTTTTGGCTTGGAGATAGCGAGATCACATAAAGGAATCTTCCTTTCTCAAAGACATTACACTCTGCAGCTTCTTGAAGATACTAGGTTTTTGGCTTGCAAACCAGCTCAGTTGCCTATAGATCCTAAAGTGCGTCTAAGTTCCTTTGAAGGAGAACTCCTTGATGATGCTTCTTAATACTAGAGACTGGTTGGTCGCCTACTTAACCATTTCTCGACCAGATATCACATTTGTTGTTCATAAGCTCAGTCAGTTTGTTTCCCAACCTCAACAACCTCATCTTGATGCTTCACATCACCTTTTAAGATATCTTAAATCAGCCTCAAAAACAAAGCTCGATGTTTGCTTCCTCTTCATTCCAGCTTCGAGCATTTGCATATGTTGATTGGGGCATAACTTGATTCCAGAAAGTCAATCACAGTTTTTTTGTGTTTTCCTTGGTGATTCATTGATTTCCTAGAAGGATAAAAAGGAAACCACTATATCCAGATCATCGGCTGAAACAAATACCATGCTTTAGCCTCCACAGCAAGCGAACTTGTTTGGATTCATCAGTCAAAATCTTTCATCTCCTCCGACATTGACATTTTGTGATAATCGGGCTGCAATCCATATTGCTACAAATCCTATCTTCCACCAACGGACGAAGCACAATGAAATTGATTGCTATTTTATTCGAGATAAGAACAATAATGGTTTCATTAAACTTTTATCGGTTCGAACTCAACACTTAGCGGACATTTTCACCAAACTCCTACCTTCTTCTCTCCTTTTTCCACTACTGTCCAAGATGGCCATTCTTGATCTCCTTAGTCCATCTTGAGGGGGAGAATAAGAACTCAATTTCAATTTGGCACCAAGTGAAACTGGTAGTTATAGTTGGTAGCTGGCAGTTAGTCCAGTTGGATGGTTAGTTAGTTACTTTTGCAGCTATCAGTCATTGTTTGTTAATAGTTTGTTAGCTACATTGTATTGTATTTATATATTCCACCGTGCTGTATTATTCATTGAATTGAATGAGAAGTTCTTCATTTTCCACATTCTTTTCTTCTCCCTTAATACTGCTAGCTAACTGCATGTTTGGATTTCCATAGATACACACTTCTGAACTAACTTGGCAAAATTAAAGGTATGTTTGAGCCATATTCTTTTGAAAGAATGTATTTTGGAATAGTAGATTGATGGAGAATGTATGGTTAAAAAAGAAGGAAATGTTATTGATGTGATGGAAGATATTATTTTATTAAAGAATGTGTGGTTGAAAATGAATAGAAGAATCAGAATGAAAATTTTAATGTGTGTCAAACAAGAGCTAAATCATTACACATTGATATTATCAACACTAAGAAGCCATTTCAGAAAAACTCTCAGTGATCCAGATTTAAATCTAACAATTATCACGATGATAAAGCAAATAGCATCCACGTCAAGAATTTAAGAAAGCATATGTATCATTTTTGTCGAGCTCCATTCTTCTGACAAATATCTCCCTGCCATACCTATATAGATGATGATCAAAATTACAATCTAGATGAATTATTACATTACCTGCACCTATTGTGAACTAGGGTCATAGAGTTTTTCGCAAGACATTCTTGCTTCCCACAAATTGTTGGCTCGTTGATTCTTCCTGATAGGATGCAAGTGTTAACAATTAGAAACCAAATTAGACCCCCACACCACTACCACCACCACCACCACCCAAAAAATAAAAATAAAAATAAAAACAAAAACAAAAGAGCATGGTAATATCAGATGCAAAAGAGTAAAGGGAAAAGTCCATTCTTAGTTACCTCTGTCAACAACAATTGGATCAGAGTAGTAACCACACAGGAGACATCTAAATACGGCTTCCCTGATCTCAGGAATAATCAAACTACACCGGCTAATCATCCCTTTTATGGACACCATCTTTTCGATATTTGGTCAGAGCAGAAGACAGTACAAGACTGAAAATTGACACACCAAAAAAGGTACAAAAAACCTCAAACTAACCAGATGGGTTGAGGTTTCTCATTGAAATCGAGCCCCTGAGATTAAAAATACTAGCTTGTATATGCTTCTCGAATAGTGGATTGATTCTACTGACCATATCCATCAAGACAATGTCAAAAATGGCTAAAACCTCTAGTGGGTACCTAACCATTTTGGTATAAAGATCACTATCATAATCGTAAACATCCTGCGCATCAACATCAAGCGACTCGCCCTCGATTTCAATCACATGATTAATAGCCTGCATGTATTTCCCTTCAATCTGGTGTGGATTTTCACGAAAATGCCTCAAAAACCTCAAAATAGCTGCATTCGCATCTTGAACACTGATTTTAGTGCCCCACACATACATAGGCGGGGCCTCATCTATATCATCTCCATCGCCAGCATCAGAGGAAGGCGGGGCATCGTCCGACGGTGGTGGTGGCGGCGGCGTAGTGTATGAAGACCGCCGGCCACGTTTCTGGCGCCTGGAATCACCGGGAGAAGAAAATGTATTGCCGATTGGACTCGAAGCCAAACTATCAGGCGACAATGGTGCTGCAATACAAAATTTATCCAATCAATCCAAGCAAAAATACAGATTCAAATCTACAAAAGTACTTGCTTTCTTAATACACACATAATGAGAGAAAGAGAAGAGAAGGAAAACTTACCGCCGTGAGTGTTGGCAGGAGAGGAATCGGAAGCCATAGTTTACTATCTCTATAATTCTCTGTGGATGGTAGGGCGAGGGGTAGGGTTGGAGAGTCGATTGGCGGGAAAAAGTTGGTACTTTTGGCGCCCAATTGCTGCGCGCTTCTATCTGTTGTACTTTTGAGATTTTCTTTATTGCCCTAACTGGCACAAAATATGCTGAAAAACAATATATGTACATTGCAGATAACATAAGAATATTCATTATGGATATCCGTCATCCCACTTTGATGAGAGCTCGACGAAAATGATATATGTACATTAGGGGTGACGGGTGACATAAGGGTGTCCATAATGAACACCCGTCACCCCCAATATACCACAAGCAAAATTCAAATATGTTTCACCTTTGACTCTATTGCGAAATATATCCCTATTCTTTCTTCTCTATTTTTTTTTTAACGCAAAACCCCTTAAATGATCTTTTCTTTACGGAATATAACATTTTCTTTAATTTTTTAATAAAATTATATAAAATGATGAATATATTTTTCTCTTTAAATAAATCAAAAAAGAATGAAGAAAAAATAAATATGTAATTACAATTGTAACTCCAATTTTTTAAAAAATATATAAACGAATTGCAAATAAATAATTAAAAAATTAAATGAACATATAAATAAGTTTTTATAATTTATTAAATAAATCATTTTCACTATATTTTATTTCTTTTATTTATAATATTATCGACGTATAAGTTAGTTTTTAATTTTTATTTAATCTTCAATAAACTTATTGTAATTAATATATGAATAATCCTACACTTACAGAACTATTCACTTACAGAAAGTTTACAGAAAAAATAGTTTCCAAAAATAACCTTATATAAAAATTTACAACCAAAGCCACTATAATTAAGTTAAA
>CAIGRB010031901.1:49161-79329 GCA_903798255.1 Fraxinus quadrangulata | reverse complement strand
CAATCTTGAAATTCGTATGCTCAATTTTTTTAAGTCTTAATCGGATCGAATCACTCGTTGGAACTTAACATGATCTGATACCATGTTAAGATTTGAAATTCCATTTTAAAATATCAACCCTATTAAGAGTAGCCCAAACTCTTATAAATTGATCTATCTTTTCATCTTTATTCGATGTGAGATTTTATCACTTAACAATAAAATCCCACATCAAATAAAGATGAAAATATAGACCAATTTATAAGAGTTTGAGCTACTCCCCTCGACCGGTTGACCCTTTGAGATGAAATCTCAAATCTTAACATGGTATCAGAGCTCATTAAGCTCTAATAAGCAATTTGATCTGATTAAGACTTAAAAAAATTGAGCACTCGAATTTCAAGATTGGTTTGTTCAAACGAGCCACCATCTTGTGGGGGCATGTTAAGGGATAAAATCTCACATCGAATAAAGATGAAAATATAGACAAATTTATAAGAGTTTAAGCTACTCCCCTTGACATGGTTGGTCTTTTAAGATGGAACTCAAATCTTAACATGATATCAGAGCCCGTTAAGCCCCAATGAGCAATTCGATCCGATTAATATTTAAAAATTTGAGCACAAGAATTTCAAGATTGGTCTGTTCAAACGAACCACCATCTTGCGGGAGCATGTTAAGGGATAAAATTCCACATCGAATAAAGATGAAAATCTAGACCAATTTATAAATATTTGGATTACTCCTCTTGACAAGATTGATCTTTTAAGATAGAACATCAAGTCTTAAACAGTTAATTTATATTGGTATGAACTTTAATAAATTTAAATAGCTATTATTTTATATGTTATTTGGGTCTCAAAGGATTTCTAAAAATATATTATGCATTTAGCGATGTTATAAATTTAGTACACTGATCCAGTTAGGATCGAAGAATTTTATTATTTAGGGCGTATTTGAACCACATTATTTTAGAATAATGTATTTTGGAATAAAAGATTAAAGGAGAATGTGTGGTTGAAAAAGAAGGAAAAGTTATTGATGTGATGGAAAATATTATTTTATTGAAAAATGTGTGATTGAAAATTAGTAAAACAATGAAAATGAAAATTTTAGACCCCGTTTGAACAACATTATTTTTTTTAATTCTCATTCTTCTACTCATTTTCAATCACACATTTTTCAATAAAATAATATATTTCATCACATCAATAATTTTTTCTTCTTTTTTAACCACATATTTTCCATCATATCAACAGTAAAAATGCATTCTTTTACCAAAAATGTGCACCTAACATGGGCTTAATGTGATTCAAACAAGGGCTAAAATCGATATTATTAATTTATCGAACATTAATTTATTGAGGTGGTACTGTATATTATTTTGTGATTGTGGAGAAGAATGCCAAAAATTAGAGGATGCACGACTAGATTAATTAAGCTATTACTTTAGCCTAAACTAATACCAGGAAAGTATATGCAAATAAATATAAGTACACGAAGGGCATCAAGTGGAACCAACCTCTGCACTTCACCTTCCATGGTCACCGCCAGACAATGGCTGTCCCCACAAGCAATTTGTTTAATCCGCAAACCCTGTAATGCTTTGATTGGTTGAGGAGAAAACAAGTCGCTGGAGTTGCCATGACCCAACCTCCCAAAATCACCCCTAGAATTGTTTACATAGAGAGTGTTAAATGATAAAATTCTACATCGAATAAAGATGAAAAATATAGATCAATTTATAAAGATTTGGACTACTTCTCTTAACAAGGTTGACCTTTTAAGATGAACCCTAAATCTTAGCCCCCGTTTGGCCCCCATTTTTTTCCATTACATTACATTGATTTTTTCTCTCTTTTCATTTCAATCACACATTCATCAAATAAAATAATATTATACACAAATCTAAAACTTTTCATGACTTTTCTACCACACATTCTCTCATCAATTACTATTCCAAAAATTTTCAACACCCCAAAATGGGGGCAAACAAGGGCTTAACATGGTATCAAATCTCATTAATTTCTAACAAACAATTCGATCCGATTAAATGGAACCTTAAATCTTAACATAGAGTACCCATTAGTGTGTGTGTGTGTTACATCAAAGTCATTCAAGACTCACTATTTATTCATGAATAAAAATCTATCATCCAAATAAACAGTGAAGGATTACTGAAAAATGGCGTGCACCATATTTTATTTATTTGCATAAACAATATTTGATTTTGGTAACAATGCTAAAGTAGTAGTTAAGACATACAAAAGCCTGATTTTTAACAAATAGAAAGATATAACTCCTAATATTTTGCAGTGGAAAAAAAAAATTACAATACTGAACATCATATAAGGAGCTAATTATTTCAGCATCACAATTGGAAATTGTTTATTTATTTTCTTCACAATGCTTCAGGACTCTCCTCAAGTACAGTTTCTAAACTACAATAGCTACTTTCTATACTGAGTGAAGTGTTTAGAAACTGGAAATATGGGTGTCTTACCAATCCTAAACATGAACAGAATAAAGATTTCGTGAAAGTTGGTAATCAACCCTGAAATTCATTTCTTATGATGCTTTCATCCAACACACATAAAACATAACCAAAACCCAAATTTTTGTAGATAGAAAAAGAAAACCTACCATCCCCAGCTGTACACTTGCATTTGGGACTCGGAGTATGCAGTCGTATGGTCAGCTCCACAAGTTACAGATACTATCTTTAATCCATCCAATGCACTCAATTGAGTAGGAGAAAGCCGATCTTCAGCGTCCCCATGGCCTAACTGTCCATCTTCTCCCCTTCCCCAAGAGCAAATAACATCTCCAGCTGCAAGATATCAACAAAACCCATCATCATCTTCAGGTCGTAAAATTATATTTGCATACTAAAACTTAAATATTTGAAGCATTAATAAAATAAGGTTTTTTAACAACTGCCACCATCCATAAAATAGAACTCCTTGAGTTAACATGATCATAAGAGCAGCATATCAGTGATTAAATTATTTAGTTTATATTTCACTGATTGAAGAGATAACTACTGACCCTAAACAATCTCCAAAAAAAAAAAAAAAGAATAAGATTTAGCAGTTTCGCTTCTTGGGCATTAAAAAATTTGACAAAATAGATACAGATGCATATTCTCCATCCTTGGTCCTTACAGAAGTGTGCAATATAGGTTTAACCTTAAAGTTACAGAAATGCCCCCCATTAAATTCAGAAGGATCAAAACCAGTAGTAACGTGGAGCATTCTGGTCCATGCAATACAACATCAATTTAGCAAATCAAAGTCTTTAACAAAAGATAAGAATGTGTTCTTCATTATCAATCTCAAATTCATGTTTTATATGTACAGATTGTTTTATAAAACTTACAGAGGAGGGCTACAGAATGACTAGCCCCAGCAGATATGAGTAGCACTCTACGAATCGGCCCAGTTACCATTTCACTGCCACTAAGCTTTTGGCCTTCCTCTGCCATCTTTTTGCCTTTCTTTCTATCACAGTCTCACTTTCTCTGTGAGTTTTAAGGGTTTTTGTTCCTAAAACTTTCTCAAACTCCTGAAAGAAATTGAAGGCAGGGAGATATATTTAAAAGTATCTTCGTAGTTTTTCTTTTTCACCATTGACAAGTGGGGTACTGTGTATTTATAGCGATAGATATGGCTGGCATGTGCTATTGCATCCTACTGCCTAGTCCCTTCACCAAATTAGCGCATGTTTGGAACGTAATTATAAATTAAAAGTGAATATAAGTTATAAATTCTATGTAATAGATGGATGATGAGTGATCGCTAGTTTTGAGTTTACAAACATTTGGATAAAAAGTAAAAATAGTCATTGTTGATCCCATTTTGAAGAATTTATAAATTTTGAAATATTGATTAATGGAAGAATGTGTAATTCAAAAATAATGAAAAGTTGTAAATTTATGTGTAATATAATTTTATTTGAAGAATATGTGGTTAAAATTAAGAAAGAACAAAATTTAATGAGGGCCAAAAAAGGGCTTAAGCAAAAATGATAAAATTATAATCATTGGTATCAATAAAATCAAGTACTAAGTGTATTTTTCTATTTTAATATGAAATTGTATTGCATGAAATTGAGTTTTAACTCTTATTTAGGGTGTGTTTGTCTTCCATTATTGAGAGAAAAATAGAATAATGAATAGTATTTTTTGGAGAATGTATGATTAAAAAATAAAGTATTTTTATTTATTTGTGTGTAAAATATTTTATTTAGTGAATGTGTAGTGGAGAATCTTACTATAGCAAACAATGTTTTGAAATAATAGTAAACAAACTATCTTGTACAAAATTCAATATAGGACATGTTTGGGTCAAATTAAAATAATTTTAATTTAAATCTAAAATAAACAATCAATATTAATCACATCTTTCATGAGTCTCATATCCTTTCAACCACACATTTCAAAAATTTCTATCATAATCCACTAAAAATCTAATTTTAATAATCACAAAACACCCTCATATATATCATACACAATCGATCTCCTAAGCATCAGTGCTTAACTAAGTACTCGAATGCTATGGCATATTACCATAGGTGATGATATTGTTACTTAGAAGATAAATTTTGTATATATCTAGCCATGTTTGGTACAAATTAAAATCTGATTTTAATTTCAAGTTAAAGTCAATAATTAATTTTAACCACATATTTTATGGAATCTATAACTTTTCAACCACACATTTCATCAACTTTTATCAAAATCTACTAAAAATCTAATTTTAATCTACAACAAACAAGATTTAGCTAGTTTTGTTTGGCTCTCATTTTTAAGTCCATGTTTGTTCCAAATTAAAATCTGACTTTAATTCAAATTAAAGTCAAACAATCAATATTAATCACATCTTTCATGGGTCCCACAAATTTTCAATCACACATTTCAAAAATTTCGATCAAAATTTACTAAAAATCTAATTTTAATCTCTACCAAACAGCCTCTAAAATTTTTTTTTTTTCAAATTTATTTTCAACCAAAATTTTTATGGATACACAAATTTTCTTAACTTTTAAACCACACATTTCATCATTTTTATCAAAATCTATAAAAATCCAATTTTTCACTTAACAAAATGTGGACTTAGTATTTGATGTAGATTTTCAGTAAATATAGTTGAAAAGGTTGGCGATTCCTATGAAATATGTATAAGCGTGGGTAGATTTTTTACTATATGTTTAGACAAGAATTAACCACGTGTTTACTAATATTTAATATGGAAAAAAGTCATTTTCTAATTTTCCTCGGACGAATATTCGGTTATAGGCAATTTGGAAAAGAAAGAAAATAAAAAAATATCTTCAAAGACTTTTGGGGATGGGGTTGGTCTTCTTCAAGAATTTATTTTTCATACACAATATTGATTAATGTAGTTTTAAGCCATAGACATTGTTAAAGAACTAGGCAATTAAGAAAATTAAGGAAATAAATATATATTTGTAGATAAAAATATTGAATTCGAATCTCGTTAAATACAATATTTGATATAAAATTTGAAAAAATGTGTATATATTTGGTATATGATATTGCGTGACGAAATATGAAAATCATTAAAGAATATTTTTTTACCATGTTCAAACTCATATCTAGCCTCCGTTTGGCCCCCAATATTTGATGCTATAATTTTTGAAATAATATTTTTCAGGAGATTCATGTGGTTAAAAAAAACAAAAAAATTTAATTTATGTGTAATATTATTTTATTGAAAAATATGATTAAAATTGAATTAAATCACTGTTAAAAAAATGCATTTCGATGGAAAAAATAAGCTCGAACAAAGAAAGGCTAATAGAAATTTTAAAGGTCCCTATCTGTTGATGACGAACTTGTACCAAATTAAAAAAAGTCTTAAGAGATTTGACATATACGTGTTATATTTGTCAAAGTTTGACAACTGCATCTCCCCTCAAAATTATAATACTCAATCCTCATCTTATCATGATGATCGAAGTAGGCTAAATATTATTATTTATACATTTCGTGAAATCTACTACTGTTCAACTCAATATTCTTCATAAAAATCATTTACAAATTTACCAAACAGAGACTACACACACTTTTGAGTTTCATATTGCTCGTGAAATGTTTACCTTGTAAGTTTATATGAACATAGATTTAAGTTACTTAATTCTAAAAAAGTACTTATAACATTGGTATTAGAGCAGATAACATTTCTCGAGGTTGTCGATACATTAACTTCTCGAAGATTATAGAAGGCTGTTGCATAAAAACCCAACATCAATTTTAGAGATATTATTTTTAAATTTGGGGTGACAATATTAACACCTCGATTTTTTATAAGTGCACCACATTTTAAAAAATTCTTAACGGTTACTTATTGTTATATGTATGTCTCGGCTTCTTTTCATAGCATTTTCATCCCCAACCTCCTATTAATAACTTATCTTATCCTTAACGGGAGTTTCCATCCAAAAGTTTTGTTAAAATGCCTTAAAAGGACTTATATACCCATCATACTTTTAAATAAGCAGAAAAAGAAAAAAATAACACATACAAAAGGTACGACTAATATTTACCCCTTATTTTGTAGAAGGCTAGCAGATTATTTTCCCGAATATGTCTCCGATAATATGTACTAAAGTGAAAGGTTGAGGGTAAAAATTCGATAAAAATACATTTAAAACACCTCCTAATGCAATTAAAATGTGGCACATTTTAAAAAATCGTAACCTGTAGAACCCATGATTTAAAATCTTGCCCAAAGTACTGGTATTATTGTCCCAACCATGCTACATTGCTGACACTTTTGCCCACCTCCTTTAACTTAGTTGTCATTGGATTATTTAAAAAATGGTCGATTTTTACACTTGATCTTCTGTCAACACTGCATCTCAAGTAAATGAATCCTGATAGTAGCTCATTCCATTATTGTCCTGTGATTCTTGCTAACACTGCATCTCTAAAGTAAATGGGAAAAAAATCCTGATAGTAGCTCATTCCATTATTGTCCTGTGCTTCTTGCACAGTTAATAGCAGAGTTCAAGACCCCGAGAGGAGGACAAAACCATGACTTGCCACATGGATGGTGCTGTGTTGTGTATTAATTAAGGGGCCATCTTTGCAATTATTCTACCTATCAATTCACTCAACCACCAACTTAAACATAACCTGGAAACACTTGATTCATTTACAACTACATCATAATTCTCATGTTACATGAGAATTGTCTCTCTCACAACTCTTCCTAGGCTCCTGCCACAACTACAAACATTTAAGTTCTATTTGGCATGACTTGTAAAAAATCAAAATTTGTTTTCATAACTAAGAAGTTACTTTTAAACATGTTTGCATAATTTTCTGAAATGGCTTTTCTGATTAAAAGAGCCTTTAAAAAAATGTGATCTAAGGTAACTTCTTCCTCTTCTATCAAAAGGAAGAACAAAAGCAAACATCATGTCAAACATACCCTTATTTGTTGTGTTCTTCAATGTATTCTGGGCCTTAGTTCAATCGGGAGAACCGACTTTCTTGTAAACTATGTAGATCCTGACTATGTTGTTTGCGAATGTAACTTACACATTTGAGAAAGTGTTTCTATCAGTGCACCTACTCAAACTTGCTGAAATACGCAATCCAAAACCAAAATGGACTTTAGAGCCAACACAGAATCCAAATTATACAAAAAGTTAAATTTTAAGGATTATCTTCAATGAAAAGATTGACCCACTGCAAAACTTCACTACTTAATTTTTAAGAATTTAAGATTTACAAACGCGAAATTGAAGGGGAAATATATCATGCAGGTTAAGTAAAAAAATTTAACAAACTAAAAGATTACATACAGGTTTCTTCTACTTCTAAAACGAGTCCTGGAACACAGCATCGATCAGGTTTAGAGGAATTGCCAGTCGTCATCTTGAGCACAATCCTCTGAATCGCCAGTGGGCAACCTGTCGATGGAATCACAATCTCGACTTTCAGCATTATCCTGCAACTTGCCAGGGGGACTGGCTGGCTTCGGAGAGCTTCTGGTCTTGGTTATTGTAAATAGTGGAGCACCATTCGACTGACTGACTAGCTTCGATGTTCGTAAACAAAAATCATCGAAATCATCTGTTGCAAAAGTAATAAGTGATAATTTTGAAATAAACCATAGCGAATGAAGAAGGAAGATGATTTACTTTTGTCCCTGCAGTAATATCCAATAGCCAAGGATGGGTCGACTGAATCCAAAGGCATGTGCCGCACAACACTGAAAGCATGATCCAAGAACATTAAATAAAAAAGATGCCCAAAACAAGCATCTAAACGAAGAATGAAAGACAAGGGAAAAGAAAAATGGTACATCAATCATAGATAATTTGAGAAAATTTGATCTAAGCATCAACTTACTTGCAATGATAAGATGAAGTATCAATGTCTACATTATCCGGCTTAATATTAAGAACCTGTTGATCAATCAAATAATAAGAAATCCTATTCGTACGTAATCATACACAAGGTTTCCACAAATGAAAAAAGGCACAAAATATTGCAAAAAAATAACATGAATAAGAAAGCAGACATCTAAGGAACTACTTTTAAACTTATTGGAATAATTTTCTGAAAGAACTTTGTCAAGCTAGAAGGGCTTTTAGAAGAAGTTGTTCTAAGGTAACTTCCTCGTAAAGCTCTTTTACAAGAAGCAAAAGCAAAAAAAGAAGTCCTGCCAAACGGCCCCTTAGTTGCAGCAGAAACCAGTTTCCAAATATATAGCTTATCAAGTGTGTTGGAACCCCAGATCCAAACATGTCAAAATAAGTTTAGCTGAATTGTAATCAGAAGCTACCCGAGTAACCAGTGTCTGTAAAGAAACGTCAAGATTATGCTACTTCACACACAGGTCTAACCATTCAATCCATTTTTCTCTGTAACAGGTATTTCCGTACTTTCTCCTTCTGGTCATTCTAAAAGGAATAACAGTTTTATGTTCGAAAGTTCAAATATTTGGTTTTTCTCATCAAACGCCAAATCTTCAGATAACAATGATCAGGGAAATAGTGAAGATCAATTCTTCTAGCTATACGGTGAGACGAAAACCATTATGGTTTTTCAAAAATGATTCATGGGAAGTTAAAGCATAAGATATACGAGAAGAATTGCAATTCTAGAGCTCCCCACGTATAATCAAACGTGGGATACATTTTAAAACTTGAAATACTGAATTCTACAAGCAAAGCAAGAAAATACCAGAACTAAACAAATTAACATGGATAGTAAAAGACTTGCTGACATAAGCAAAATCGAATAAATAGACATAATTATAAATTACGTTGTGGCCACCTAGGAGAAGAGGACCTCAATGTAGACAAAGGAAAGGTGAAAACTATCCCAAATGACACGGTCAAACACTGAGCTTATTTGAGCCAAAATATTTTATTAGTCTTCTCCAATTTTAATCATTATATTACTTATATGGAAAGTTGCAAAAGCATGTTCTTTAACGACAACAAACTAAGCCTCATTCCTGACCCCATGTTCTACAAATGATATATTAATAACCTTCAAACACGTAAAATCACTAAATTTCACCAACAGTAAAAAATCCAGAAAAAAACCATGTGAGAAAACTGCCAACTTGGTCCTTAGATAGAGGGAGCACCCATTGCACAAAGAAAACGTAAAAATGAGGAAGTCAGAAGCACCATAATCTGGCTTAGGTGTAAGCCTCTCTAGCATTTTCATAATCTCTATGTCATGCCATTATATATTTGCTTGTAGTGATGTAGGTACCAACAATAGAAAGTTTTAACTGAAAAACATCACCAACTATTCTCTTTAAGATTATACTGTGAGACTTCTACAAGAGGAATTGCATGTACCTGTTGAACTTCATGTGGATCAAGATAAAATGCTTTCTCATCTTGCACTCCAACTATGTATGTTGAAGCACCAGGTCTACCACCCAACAGACCAAGGCTTTGCGGAAATGCGAATGTTGCACTCAACAGAGGAAGATACCTGTGGAAATTTTATTATATTCAGAAACATTAAAGGAATATTTATCATTCCTGAGAGTGCATAATGGACCGTAAAACACACAACATATACCCAAGCACAAATTTGATCTGCAGGAAATGTATGCCATGCACATATATCCTCATAGAGTGAACAGACTGCGATTAACAAAAACCCAAGGAACCTGAAGAATATATTCCTCAACGGTATACTAGTTGATTGGTATCTCTAGATTTATTGGTGTCTTTCCTGATTTAGTCCCAAATACCGACCTCATTCCATGTTCTTCATTTATTACTAGATTAATAGTCGACAAGCACCAAAGCACTCTTTCCAATTTATTTTTTTTATTTTTTTCCCCCAAAATCAAAAGTGCCATTTTTCAGTATCCCCATTTATATAACCCATATAATATCCTATTTAGTTAACCTCAGCCAAAACTATTCAGACAAGAATTAACCTCCCCCCCACTCAAACTGCAATTTTCTAAACTTGTAGATTTAGTGGAGATAAAGGTACCAGAACCATATTACCAAATTCCTCTACACAACATGGTTAACATGGCGATGCAATTATTGGAAGAATCCAACTACTAAACTTGAGGGCCATGATATGCTCCGCCTATATCATTTTTCTTAATATCTTTGAGTGGGATTCACTTCAACCATGAATGAGATTTACTTATTGCCTCAAACTATACGTTTCTCTATACCCCATGACTTGCTAATTGGGCTATGCAATTTCTTTCCATGCTAGACCTATGATACTCAAAGTATCTTTAAAGATGACCGCACTTCACAAAAGGCTTTAGACACACACACACGCACACATACACATGCAATCGCTTACTGAATATCTTGAGCCATAATGATGCAAGATCAGTGCGAGAGAGTAGCAATTCCAGCAAATCAATATCATGCACCAATACGAATGGGTCAAGTGTTTGCCCACCTTACGAAACATGTTAGTAAGGATTATGCATTAGCCAGAGTAATTTTCAGTAAGTGGAGGGGGTTAAAATGTGTCATGCCAAACTGATAAAGTAATTCCGTGAATTTACTGTAAACTTGTTCACAATTCACTTTCAAGTTCTCTGGTTTTAAATTTGACAGCCGATCAAAATGAACGTTGGGCTTTTGTAAAACCACTTATGCGTTGAGATATGTTTTGCTAATTTGTTCACTCTTAGCATGTTTGGATAAACATATTGGTTATATTCTTAATTCTTAATATTTTTAATTGTCACGCTGATAGACGAATTATGAAGGTGAAAATGGACTTCACATGCATAGATGGTATTCCACATCCTTCATTTATTAGCGTGATTTTATTACAGCTGTGATATAGACATTTGAAGAATTCAGATTATTTTTTTTAACAAATCTCGGACATTTATTGAATTTTATGGTAATTTTTGAATGGGCACTAAACTGACACTGAGCAAGCACGAGCATAGTTAACTTTGAAATTCTACAAGAAGTGGAAGAACTAGAATTTTAACTATAAGGTACTTCCAAATCCACAGGCTCAAAAATATAAAAACATACCTCGGGTTGATTTTGTCCAGTCCTAAAACCAATGGAACTAACAAGAGGATAGGAGTCCAATCGACTTGGCCTCTAGAAAACTCAAAAATGTGTTGTGAAATATCCTCAACGCAAAGAACAGGAGCTCCACCTCTTTCCCCATCTTCATCGCCAGAAACCACGTGTATAGCCATAAGATTGGACAACTCTCCATATTCAGTCCCATCTCTCTTACTACGGAGCAAAATTTCCCAGGTGCGGCACATGGCATATGGGCCTACCCATGAACCCGAAGCAAGGCCATAAGCTTTTCCAGCTTGGAGAAGATTGTGGATAGAGTAAGGTGAGTCCTCGGAATCCCCAAAAAGATGCAATATTTCAATATAACTTTGATCGAATGGCTGCAAATTTAGAATCACACCAATATGACAATATGAACATATACAAGACTTAAACTAAAGATGGCTGAAATAATCGCGTTATCAAAATCTTGCTACACGTCAATCAAATTCTCCATGAATAAAAATTACCTTATGCAGAGATTTCCTCCACGATCTTCCTAATTTATGAATAAGGAATGCCTGTGCACATGGAAAATAAATTGCAGAATTATTATGAACGTTGATATGGACAGTATTTGTAACAAAGCTAAAGAAGAGGATAGAGTGAAATGCCTGAGCAACAAGCATCTGACTGCTTCGAATCATGCAACCCCAATTGACATCGCTAGTATACTTCAAATCTCCAATAGGCAAAAACCCTACAAATTTACCAAAACAAATATTACCCCATTATTTTCATTATCATTCATCAACATACAAATTTACTCCAAGTACTATAGTCTATAGAGTTACCTTTCCTGTATGTGATCAAAATCCGTGATGTGAAATCATCAACAAAAGCAGCAAAACCCTCGCTCTGAGTCGGATCAGAACACGAAGAATTAGCATTATCATCATCTTGAGCAACTTGATAACAAACACCCAAAAGCCAAATGTCGCTCTTGGACCCGGTAATCCCGGTCCTACCGTATCCCAATATTCTCCTCATTGATCCAGCATTCATAAACACCCTCCTCACTGCTGCTGTCCACCCCTCATAAAAGTTTCTCTACTTGTGACTTCTTTCTTTTAGAACTATTGCTACTATCATTCGAGTCAATCGTTATTATTTAAAAAAAAAAAAACCCCAAATTTGACAAATTTGGTAGCAAGATTCCTGAACTAGTGGACTTTGGATGCTTATTATTGGTCCTGGCTCAGATGATACAGAACAAAGAATTATATTTAAAGTTTCTTTTATTGGAAACAATATTTCTCACTCAAGAACCCTTCATTAACCTATTCGTAAAGACCAGGGATCAAATAATTGCGCACACGAACAGGACAACAAAACATTCAATTTCTGAACCAGGAAACGAAATATTACAACAGAAGATCATTCGTGTATTCGTAAACTATAAGCGTGAACTATAATATTTGTTCCGTTTGCTGGTTTTGTAGTTAATTTGTGCGGGTAAATTAGTGTCGGCAAAATTAAGATTAGCGAATGGAGAGAGAGGGAGAGGGAGAGAGAGAGAGAGAGAGAGAGATTACGTGGCTTACCAGAGTTCCTAACGTTGTCGAAACTGTATAAAAATTGGTTAGGTGACGCGTTGTCCGAAAATTAAGGGAAAATTGCAGCCGTATTAAGATTAGCGAATGGAGAGAGGGAGAGAGATTACGTGGCTTACCAGAGTTCCTAATGTTGTCGAAACTGTATAAAAATGGGTTGGGTGAGGCGTTGTCCGAAAATTAATATTCGGTTCCACGTTTGTCTCGTGGTCCTTCGTCTTGGAGTAAATTACACAGATTTTTATCTCCTCTTGACATTCAATTTTATTTTTTTCAAATTATTTTTTTTCCCATAAAGTTTATTTTCCATAACAGATATAATCCAAAATTAACTAAAGTAATTAAAAAATTAATGGTGTGTTACCATTGATTATTCACAAATGATGTTGTTGGGGTTTTTCCATTTGATATATTGACAGGTAATGATTTTCGTCGACATCATTGTTATTGAAAAAAGTTGGGACGTTATATTTTACTTTAGGAGTAATCAATTTAATCACCTCAACCACGTATCTTTAAAGCCTTCTAACGGTGAAAATTTTCAAAAAGTATGATAAATACTTAGTTCATCTAAGTCAACACCAAAGTTGATCTCGTACTCATTTTCTCCTAAATAATGTTATTTGCGTTCGCTTACTATCGCAATTGTTCGTGAATGACACCTAGAGCGATTACAATAGTGAATGACTGCAAATAACATTACTATGTTCTCCTCTCGAGATGACTAATTGTCTTTTCTCCTCCTTAGCTTCCATAGACACAGAGCCTGGGATACAGGCTACAACCAACAGTGTTTCGATCGTGCTAAAAAAAGTAATTCCTTATCTAAATTAAATCAATAAAAGAATATAAGAAAAACAAGAAGTCTCATAATTAGTATATAGATAAAACTGTCACCTTAATTGGAAGGTTTTTTTTTTTTTTTTAAATTTAAAAAATGTAATAATCAGAATAGCCGTTTTTGAATTTTTCTAAAGTAATATCAATAAATTAATGTGGAAGTGTGATTTTTTTTATTTATTTATTTTTTATCAATGTCGTGCTTGGTTCAGTACTAGCTTGTGGCATAAAAATTTAGGAACAAAAAATGTAAATGCATTTATTGCATGGAAAATATTTAGCCCCATTGAAATATTAAAATTAATTTTTTCATTACGGTGAAAAACTATTCATTTTTACTCGTTTCTAGCTGAATTATAAAGTAAAAGAAATCAAATATCAAGTGAGATTAATTCTTTAAAAACAAAGTATTTCAATATTATTTTATTAATAAAGATTGCACGACATGCTTATATTATACTTTGGCTAATGTTTATAAACTATTTATTGATCAAATCACATATTATTCATCTATCTCGTGAAACCTACAAATATTATTCACTTTTTCACCACCAATTTCTATAAATTTATGATTTGAGCGGTTTATAAACATGTTACAAATGTGCATCTAAAATTTGTTTTTCTGTTTAACAATTTAGCCATCTATTGATCCTAATCAATTCGAAACGAGCTAAAATTCAATTAGACATGGATCATTTCATATCGTAAATAGGCATAAGAGCTTTTATTTTATGTTTATCAAAAATCACTCGTTAAACTATATTTCTCACAAGAATAAAGTTGTTTATACAGATAATGATTGCAGAAAGCTTTACAGATGATGACATGACGGCATTTACCTTCCTAGTATAATGTGAAAGTACTCGAAAAAGTGTGAAAGTGCTTGTCATGACAACATTTTGTAAAAGAAAGTGTAAATAAAAATGTACAAGTATGAAGCTCTTTTTTGAAATAGACATGTTATGCTATAACTATAAATTTTGAGTGTAAGACAATTATAAGTTGAAATCGTTTAAAAAAATCATTAGTTAGAAATTTAAATATCATGAAAAATTCAGGAGAAATCAAATTATTGATTTTACCATAAAAGAAACATTACAAGACTTTTCAATTTTAGTTGATTTAATTTGTAATACTCCTATTTTTTCTCTTTTCCGAAGCTAAAGAATTTGGAAAACAAGACGGGTGAAATTCTTTGCCATTTTTTACAGTTATGAAGCTGCTAATTATTTGCAAAGAAATCCAAAACAAAAATACGTATTAACAACACAATTTCACATTAGAACATATATAATAGCCCAACAACTCAGTAGCTAGTCTTGAATGGCCTGTAAACCTTAAGATCAAGCACCGCACCAGCAATGGAACCAGCAGCTGCAGCAACTGAAATTATTAAACAAGCAATACTCATCATTTGCAGGCAAATCCATCTTGTACTCCATTTCTCTATCTTCTTCTGTGCAATATACATTTCTATTGGGAAATACACTGTCAATGGCCAGAATCCAAATGCTCCAAGAATTCCCACAACATCATTGAAGAAAGGCAAAAGCATTGATATAACAGTGGTTAGAATTACGAATCCACTTCTCCAGGCGAATCGAAAGAGGTTAAGATTATATGGCTGGCTAAATGGAACTGGGATTTTGATATCTTTGGCTATGAGTTTGTTTTCTGGCCATTTTTCTGATGCATACTTTTCGATGAAGGCGAAAAGTGGCTGGCAGTAAACTTGGTAGGCTCCAACTAAATGGATTACAATGGCAGCGTTTGCTATGTCAAGAAGCCAGTACGGGTTGTAGAATCCGAATCCAGTAAGGAGGTTACCGGGGGAAAGGTCTCCGAATGCTGCATAGCCCATGCAGCCACACAGCATGTAGAAGAGCGTTGTTACAGAAGTGCTTATTAGTGTGGCTTTCCTCATTGTTTTTGCCTCTGATGGTGGGGACTTAACTGTGTCCTGTTTATTTACAAAACCAAGAACGTAAGGGCACATCTTGTGAATTAGATTGTACAGTAATGAATAGTATTGAACATACCCCGAATGTTTTCAAATATATACCTGAATTTCAATGAGGATGATTGAAAATGAATATGCAAAAGCAATATCCCCAAGAGCTTGGAAACTCCTCCATATCTTTTGTGTTTGAGTCACAGCTCCAATGCTTATTCCAGTGAAACTACCTCCTATGGTTCCATTAACTGTGGTATAAAATTAATATAACCTTGTTTAGTAATGATTTTTATTTTCAAATCACTGAATTATGCAAATTGAACGATAGGGACCTGCGACTTGGGCAACTCCGAGGCCTAATCCGATGGAAGAATACGTGAAGGACATGATAGCAGCGACAATTGAGAGCCACCATATTTGATCAAAATCAGGAATCTGAGAGAATAGGATTTGTGTTATCCCGAAAGCGATCATATATGGATTGCTAGACATGTGACATGGATTTTTCCCTCCACTCTTATGGAAACAATTGGATCTTTTGATAGCCCTGTTCATTGCAATAGCCATACCAAATTAAAATCAAATGCTACAACAGATTATATATAAAGCATCTCGCAAGAATTATACTTACATCATACTTATGGATGCTGCAATTGAATATCCAATGGCCACTCCAAAGATATTCATATACTGAATTAGGCCACATAACTTTACTTTAGATCCACCTGATAAAGAAAATTGAACATAATTTTAAGAGACTTATTCCTGTCTTGCCGATGAATTTTCTAGGTAAAGTAGCGTACCAAGACTGGATCGAACAGCATCCATATAAGTATAGTTTCTCTTGCCAAATAAGGGATCCCCAGATCGGTAACAATCAGCCAGGAGAGTTGATGTGTAATAAATCACAAAAGCGAATAAGAACATCACAGTTGGACCAGCAATCCATCCCAACTGAGCTATAGCCCACGCCAAGGAAAGCACTCCTGATCCAATCACTGCAGTTATTATGTGCGCACTGGCAGTCCAAACAGTCCCTACAAAGAGATAAATAAATATTATGAGAGTTAAAATAGTATTCCTCTTCGATCACTTATTAGGGGGTGAGGGGGTAGTATGTTGTGGGATATGTACCAGTTCTTTGAGGTCGACCATCATCATCGATACCCTTGGAGCTACAATGTTGTGGCACGTCGACAGAAATGTCAAATATTTGGCCGCGCTGGTGGTGGTGGTTGGGGGCAGCACTCTTTCCCATCTTGTATTTTCAAAGAAGCCAAAAGTACACACTTCTATCAGTTAATGAGTTTGAGTTTTGTAACTTCCTGCTGCAGGTTTCTTTGACAGCAAAAACACAAAAACAATGTAGAAAGAGCTAGCAAGAACTGTATATAGAAGAATTTTTATCTCTATAAAATACCACAGGAAGTATACATCAAAAGACTAGTTACTGCCTATTTCTAAACCATAAAAGCTACTACTAAACAGGATTGCAATGGCTAAATCAAAGATGCATAGGGTGAAGGTTTGAGGGTGGTATATATAACAGTTTGCAAACGAATTTCGAGCAACTGAAAGGGAAAGGCACGTGAAACAAGGTCCCAATAGAGAAGGAAGGATCATTTGTCTGAAATAACTTTCAAGCATTCAATCGAAACAATGAAGAAAATTTGCCAATGTCAACGTGCACACGTACTTGCAACCCCACCCCACCCCTAAAATGCAGGTACGAGACTAACCTACATGCAGACTATTTTTTCCTACTGTCATAGTAATTAATTCACAATGAAGACACAATGTTTTCAATATGGACAATTAGGCCATTGTACACATGCATGATGCATGAGTCAAGGGAGTTTGACCGCGGACAAAAAAGAGCTGAAGTTATACCTGAATTATTAGTTAAATTTCTGCCCTCGCTCCCCTCAAACAGAGGAATGAAACTATATACAAAGAGGGTGTTATTTGATACAATATGATCAGATAGGATTAAGAAGCAACTGCTGCACTCTTTTTCAGTGTTTTTCTGAGGCTTATATAGAGAGAAAATTGGCTTCAAATCACTACTCAAAAGTAATAAAATCCTATTATTTCTCAAGTAAAGTATACTTTTATATTGCATTTAGACGTGTAAGCCTCCCGTCCATCCTTATTGATAGAGTACTGATGCTTCTGAGCCATACCTTTCATTATTAATGAATCTTTATACATTTGTTTATGAAGTCCACTCAAATGCAAGCATAAATTAACATTAGTGGGCATATTTGGTAAGCAGTACTAAACACTAGACGGCATTTTAATTCATACGGTTCTTGATTTCTTCAGAAAGTATTTGATTGTTTTCATATAAACCAGTGATTCTTGATTTGAAGTCGTCACCTTTTAGCACTGAGGAAGGTCCACGTTGATTCTGATAGAACATTAGGGCTGTATCCTATTGCATGATTTAACCAATTGTCATTATTCAGTTGTGGATTGGAAGTTCACAATTTAAATTTGCATGTGGGCAGGCTAATAGCTGACAGCCAAATAATTTCAAAGGAATATTTAGGTTATGCTACATGAATGACCCACCACTGACCACTCAATCAGGAAGTCAAACCCCTTAAAGAACCCACTTTCGATGGTAGTTCTTTCACTTCTGCAATCAGATGCACCAACTTTCAATGATGTAGATACATGACCAGCTCAAATTATGATATGTTTCAACTTATGAAACTTCGAGGTTTAAATGAAATGCTGCAATATATTTAGTATGCATATGCTCAAATGATCGAATATGATTATTCAGTGGATGTTGTTAGTTAATCATAATGCATATTCAGGATGGAGTGATGAAATGCATAGAGTCGGAAAGAACATCTATGACAAAAGCACTTTGTTGAGTCGACACTGACACTGAGAAGCGAAATCTAAGAGAGCGAAGTCGGAATGGGAGAACCTCATCTTGGGGTGGGCTTACTAGTTACTACTTAGATGCTTTCAATAGTTATCTGCTCTACACTTGACTATCTAGCCTATATAGACTATAAATAACAACCAAAAATACGAGCACACTTGTGAAAGAAGGACTAAAACACCAGTATCATTAGCATAAGATAGCATAATACCTCAATAAGTGGACTAAATTCAAATCTATATGCCTTTTTCAACTTTTGCAAGACAGACACACATAGCCAATGGTGTATCATTTTGTTCACATTTTATAAACAAAGGTGATTCCTTTAACCCCCCCACTATTCAATTTGCAAAAACTAAACAAAATATTACACACACACTTGGAATATAAAAACATCAATTCAAATCTTTACAAAGTTTTCAGCCTCAAAAGAGTCTAAATAATGATGATAAGAGCCATTAATTGGTGTATAACCTATCATTCCTCAGTCTTGGGACTTGAAAAAAAAGTAAAAAAATGCAGATACTGGAGAAGAAAGAGTGGTGGGTATCTCGTGTGTGGTTTGTTTTCTCTGATATTCCTTCATAACCACTCTTTAGTCTTTTCCTCCTCAACCCACTAACCACAAAGCAAAAGCAGAAACAATAACACTAAGTAATCAGTTTTTCTATTCATAATACTTCTCCTGCTTTTCTTGTGCAACTCATTCATCAAGAAAAGGAGACTAAGTCCCACTTACATTACCAGCCAAATAGTTATGCTGCAGATATATATGTCCTGTAGATCAAGCTTGCAATTTCCTGGTAACGGTGATTTTGCCTTGGCTTCGCTCTTTCATTTAGTCACTGTAATTGTTTCTAGTTTTCGGCTCGACTTGTGGGTTTATACCTAGACATCCTTAAATGATCTTCATGGCAAATGAAACAACACAAAAAGAGGGGTCAAATATTGCTTCCATAAATAAAACACCAGTAGATGTCAGTTTTGAAAAGAGGGCACACATCTAAGCTTAAACTTGGTTTCATGGGCTTATTCTCGCTTGAACACCTCCCTTTGTAAGTCGATTATATAGGTGAATTGTGTCCAATCAAGTTATAACAGTATATAGCCTGGAATTAAGCTATTAAGATTATTTTTGTTCCTGAAGGATAATTAAACTCAATTTGCACAATCACTTGCAACAAATTTAGTGAGCCTGCCACGAACTGCAACCAAAACACAAAATTCACAAGACTGCTACTAGGAAATAATGAATACAAGTTCTAGCATACAGAAACTACATTGCCAACTAAATATTGTCAAATGATATCTGTATTCCTCATATTGTCAAATGATATCTGTATTCCTCCAGAATGTTAAAGTTCTCTAAATCACTACACGTGCTGCCAAAATTGTCATTCATCAAATCCATAGCATGACAATAACAAGGTCCTCCCACCTAATGTAAACGGCTATGTTGGACTGGGAAGTATCTTACAAAACTTTAATTGTCCAATCATCTGCAATCCGCACATTAGGTTTGCGGATGGTGAGAACAGATGAGCCCCATCCTCCTCGAAGCAGGAGGGGCCCTGGTTCAATATCCACCCTTTCGTTAACTGGTTCAATTAAGGCATTTTTTGGTCCAGGAGAAAATCCTAAAAGTATTATTCTCCCAACAATGCACTCCGAGGAAAATTTCTTACTGCCAGAACCTGTAGAAGCCAGATTTGAAGATGTAAGCTTTCCATCAGAGTATGTGAAATGGCGATGAATGTACGCTCCTTGCAGGAATTCAAAGCTCTTCCCATCGTCAACATAAAGCCACCCTTCAGCTGCCTGGGAACTGTTGAGAGCAATAACCTGTAAAGAACAGAAACTTGAATCATTGAATTGCATATCAATGTTAACACTACTCATGGTGTATAAATAAATTGTAGAGGATGCTGAATGAAGTGAATTTAGTCCTCTTTTGCAATCATTCGAAGTTATAGAAATAAAAACGATATCAACAATCCCTTGACCCAAAGAATGAAAGCATTTTGAAATTGATTCAACAAATTCCTCGTCATTCGCTGATATCACTGCGTAATCTAAACTTCCAAAGAAAATTATTTATCGTTGCCTTTTCTTCTCCAAAGACCTCCAAAATAATAACAGTAAAGCTCAAGAGGACATTATGCAGGCAACTAAGCTTCAGGGATAACGATGTCATTACATCAAGTTAATCAGTGTCAGGCATCCAGCATTTTCACGCCACAAAGGAGTATCTAAACAAGACATGAGTGGCAATGAAAAACCATTCTTTGCAGATGTCACATTAGTAGCAAGGAAAACCATTCTTTAACTTTAAAAGTAAGCATATTGGAACTCCTTTTCAAGACACATTTAGTTCTTATGTAGGAGAGGATTGCAAGTTTTGGGAGTGATAGGAAAGAAAAATAGCAATATTACTGATTGCTGGATGAAAATAGCAGCAGAAATCTATAAACTGGCTCGATAGTTTTCTTTTAATGCTAACCACAGACAATTATGAGATAACACTATTGAATTGACTTGAGTTCTATAATATCTATAAGATGTCAAAATAATCAAACACAAATGCTTAATTGGGATATAACAAACTCAAAAGCTCATATAAACCTGAGGAAGATCATCTGCAAGTGAATCTTCAAATTCTATGGTCAGAAGTGTAATCATGTGTGCTTACTACCATTGACCTTTGATGGCCAATGTGGCATTAAATGTAAGTCAAATACACGTATAGTGGTTAAATTGGATTAAAAATATAACGCTGGGCAAAATAAGAATAAACCATAAGCTTAATGGAGAAAAATATATCTAACCAATGTAATGCATATGGCAGTGATACGAACAATTGTCAAAGATTATGAGAATTTCCACAATGCAGTTAATGCGAGAAAAATGTATTGCTTAATCTATAGATCGATTCATAGAAGGATCTCTCGCCATATAGATAGGCACCTTAGCACATGCACTTACGTGTGAGAGTGAGAGTGAGAGTGAGAGTGAGAGTGAGAGAAGGGAGTGAGTGGTGTAATCACAAGAATCACTAGGGGTCTACTTAAGATTTGAAGGCATACCAGAGTGTAAGGATCATTCTCCATTTGTGTGGAGCTCCGCCGAAACCTGTCTTTCCTTGGTACAATTGTACCAGCCCGTTGGAAAGCTGGAACACTATCTTCAGAAGCTTCCAACTCGTGAGTTACTCCTCCCCTATATGCAGTTCCGGTTCTAATGTCGTACCATGATTGATCTCCAGGAAGATATACGGATACATGTTTAGCTTTCTATGAGAAGTTTTCAATTGAATCGTTTCATGGTAAAAGAAAGAAGATTAGAGACTATAGAAGGACATGAAACAACGATATCAAAGGAAAAATAATTACAAGTTGGTAAGAATAGTACCTCAGTATATATTCCTTGCACCAAGAGACTGTTACCAACCATGAATGCCTCATCATTGCTGAAAGTCTGTTCATCATCTGGAAACTCCATCCATAGCGGACGCACAACAGGAACACCAGTCATGTTTGCCTCTCTAAATAATGTGTAGAAATAAGGGAGAAACATATAGCGGGTATGTATGGCTTCCCTCATCAGTTGTGTATTACGTTCTCTGAAACCAACATACACCATATACCAATATATCAAACACAAGACAGAAAGGAATGTGTATAATTTGTAGCTCTGACACTTGGAAAGGATGAGAAGATAACCAAGGAATAAAGGATATCATCCCATCATATTTTTTTTGTAATACATTCCTACTCTAAAGAGCGTGCATGAAACTGTCACAGAAAATTTCAACTTTTCACTGAATTTCATCAAAAGTTCTCATTATAATTGCAAATAAGATCATTTGATGTAAAACAGTGGAAGAAAATATTGACAATGGTACACACACATTTCAATATGAACATACTTCCTATGCATGGAAACTAATTTAACTAAATAATGCATTTTTGGTGAGCAAAAAAACAAATTAATCAATAGACATACAGCGGATGAAACATAGAAGTAATAGTAGAGAATATATACAGGTGATTTGACTGCAGGGATCCCAATATGCACTCATGCAATTCCTTCTGTATTATAGTCTGATCAAAAATATTCTACTTTCTTTGAATTCTTTCAACTGGTGATCTGAGGTCCTAATTAAAGGTAAATGCTTTCACATTATGCTAGGTGGCTAAGAAGATTGATACTAATGCACTGTCTGAACTTTATAAGACCCTATAACAGATGTCAAGACATGTTCTTGCAAACTGGCAGGAAATAATGCACGTCCATATCTTTCCATACATTGCAAATTTGGTACTTCAGGAAATCAATGACCATCTTTTACATTTAATTGACTTCTTTCTTCACTAAATTCTGGTGAGTGGAGAAATAAGGACTACTAGACTTATTGAACATTTTTATTAGGCTGCCAGGATGCGGTTCAGACAACTTTGCATTTCGCTATAATAAAGTATTGCTATCTTTATCAACTAAGATTATAAGTGGAGTGTGGACATTGACACTTGATTTCTGTCAGAGTATGTATTGCTACTCAGGCCCAACAGATTCTACCATAAATGCCATAGGTAGGTAACAACTCTAACCCAGAAACAGTTTACTCCCATCACACCCCTCCATTTCCCTTATGCAAGACCGCGGAGTATATTCTCATCAGCAATTATAAGATAAATTTTTGGATAATGCCTTTTGACTTTTGAGTGCATCAATCACATATCATAATTACAAAAAAAAAAATTCTTTATTACCATAAATTATGTTTTATAGCGTGCATATCCACACACACATGACATATACATAAAAGAAGTTACTAATCTTGAAAGCAACTTTTCCTTTACTATCAAAATAAATGACTTACTTATTTTCAATTTTGATAAGTAAAAGTATTATTTACATTAAACTAAGTAAACTTTTAAAGTTCAGCCAAATATGTTCATAGTAGTTTGGATTTGTGGGGGCTGTTTAGGTTATGATTAAGCCGAAGAAAGGGACGGATGAAATTGATATTTTTTTGGAGAAGCAGGGAAGTTGTTTCTTAGCAAGCTTTTGAAACCCTGTAATAGGTAAAAAGAAGGAAGAAAGGTTAGAATTTTTATAGAGTTCACGCGTGATATTACACATTTTGATGTTTCACTATGATAACTACCCATTTTCAACATCATGATCTAGCAGAAAGATAAGCTGATATATCCTAAAGAACTTAAAAAATCGTAATTTTTCCTAATTTCAATTCAGTAAAAGTTTACATGCACTCTTAAATTATCGACATTTTCAATTCAAGCATATCACTTCAATCCCACGCACGATTTTGGCTTTAATCCTTACAACTTTAAAGCTGAGAGCTAATCTATTACTGGTACAATAATAACTTACAAATATATCTGGGTTGCATGTTCCACAAAGCCTAAACATTGTTATTTCACAAACTCTACACATGAGGGCTCTAAGATATGAAACAGACAATTATGCAGTCAAAAATCCATTAATATAAATCAACTAAAGTACCATGGAAAAATACAGATTTTTTTACGGGGAATGGTACAGGCATAAAAATACTAGAATTGATGTAACAGTAGACAACTTTCACAGATAAGATTAGAATAATGACTTGGCTACTTCACAAACACTACAACAAGATGGGTCTAAGATATGAAACATACAATTAGTGCCTATGCGGTCAAAAATCTATAAATACTAATAGCAACTGAAGAGTGATGGGGAAATGCAGATTCTTCTATGGGAACATGACGGGGATAAATATTATTAGATCTGATGTAAGGGTAAGACTACTTTCATGATGAATAAAATCTGACAGCAGACAACATGAAAATGCATTCAAATGCACAGCACATGTAAGCTAATAATATATGGCCTCAAATAGCAAATATTTCTAAAGGCAGAGCACAATCTCATACCCAAATAACCAAGGTTCCCGTCTTTTAGTGTCATGATGAGCATGCGCCCTAAAGAAGGGATAGTATGCACCAACTTGATACCAGCGGACCAACAACTCGGTATCAGAATTACCGAAAAATCCACCAACATCCGCACCTGTGGATTTAGTGTCATCAGAATTAAAGAGTTGTATGAATAGAGGAAAATGCAAGCAGATGAAATTTTACAGACCAGAGAATGATATCCCAGTAAGCCCAAGCGTCAAAACCATTGGAACTGAAACCCTTAGGTGATCCCATTCAGCCGAGTTATCCCCTGTCCAAATTGCTCCATATCTTTGACTTCCAGGGAAAAAGGCTCTTGACAAAACGAAAGGCCTCTCTTTTTTATCTCCTCGCTTGACCAGCCCATCTGATGTAGCCATGTGAAAGTAGTAACCATATGCATTATGCAACTCTCTGTTCTCAACATCATCAAGATGTAAAGCATCTCTGGGCATTGAGACCTGATTACAACAAAAGAACCTTAACTGGAAGGGATCCAGGATTTGGATAACCATAGATTTATACTCGAGGGAACTTAAGATTTTCAACAATTTTGGGAGGTGAACAGCACTTCCATTTGAAGATCATTTGAAAATTCAATTTTAAATGGAAAAATACGAAATTTCAGAACTTTGGGTAGCCAGCTTCCCCTGCCCATGCCAGCACACCCTACATCTGCCATAGCATTAATCCAACCAGGAAAATATATCTCAGCAGAATAAATCTTAAAGAACTGCACCTAAAAGATTTAATATTCCCACATTATTCTGACAGTTCTTAATGTCAGCATGTTCTCTATCAACTTATTGGGGGTTGACGGGAAACCCCCCACCTAGGAACATGTGGATTATGCAAAAAAAAAAACAAAAGCAATAAAATAAGTATGCTCTCTCTCAAAGAAAGTGATTATTTCCAATCTCTGATTCATTATTCATGCAATGCAGATATTGCATATGGACTGATATTGATGAGAACTATGATATGGGAGCTAACAAGGACCTGTTGATCATGGAGGAATGAAGGTCACGAGTAAAGAAGGTCAAAGAAACCATGGAATTACTTGTTCAAGTTACGGTGGATGAAATATCGATCACAACAAGAAAAATGACAAGTTTCATATTGGACTTGGATGACGGAACAAGATAAATCAGCTTGATTCAAGCAAGGGACGGGGAAGCTGAAGAGGAGACCTATGCAAACCGCGTAGAGTAACCAGGCATGTGGCCATACCGAACCCAACTGAAGGTAGTCGAAATGGCCTATGCGACTGCATGCAGGTTCACTATGTAGCTGCATAGTACAATTCTGGAAGCCTTTTTTTCAAATTTCGCCTAGACTTTTATTTTAGTTAACACTCTTTTTATGGTATCTTTTTTATATCTGTTAGGTGTAATTCCATTTTTAACTAGGTTTTATGAATATCATATAAATAGGATTATTCTTTTCATTATAAAAAAACACACAATTTGAGATATATTATTACATGGCATATTGCTTTTTACTCGTTCTTCATTAAATTAATTTCGAATTTATCAAGAATTAGATTCTTTTGGCGTCCAACAATTGAAGTAAGGCTCATAAGTTTTGTGACGACGGAGTCAAGATATTGTTGACAATTGTCTTGAACGTTTGGTTCAATATCTTGAATTTCTTGGGTTTGACCTAATTTGTAGTGGGTTTCATAACTGCAATTGCTACGTGAGTTCGCATTAGATATTATTTAGCTATACATGGTGCCCAACTAGGCGGTCAATGGACTTATATTGCTTAAAGTTTAGACAACCTGTTCAAGTCCTGAGTGTTGACTAGAAGGTCAGCACGAGGAGACCATAATTCCATAAGTTGTCAGCATACCAAACAAGTTGTCTACTAAGCATCAGACGAAATATAACTGATTTTTCTTTTGGTACAAAGAGAGGCAACCAATATAAACATGTCCTAGCATACTGAAACAAGAAGTAGATCAAGGAAAAAAAGCAATTTAGGATCAAAATGGAATGGCATACCTCTGGACCATTGAAGACAGAAGGTTCATTCATGTCATTCCAGATGTACAAGGATGGAGTTGAACCAACATAATTCTCATAAGAGAATTTTTCAGCCCACCAAGACCTAATCTCTGGATTCACCACATCCAAGTATGATGAGGAACCAGACCAGCACCACCCATCGAAATCCTTCCCAGTTGCATCCCTTACATAATATCCCTTTTGGGAAGCCTCCTTATGTATATAATAAGATTCGTCTCTCTTAATGTGAGGGTCCACGATAGTGACCATATGCCTGCCCTTTGCAGCCAACTTCTTCTGCATCTCTTCTGGATTAGGGAACAGAAGCCTATCCCACGTTAAATACCTTTTCCCATCCGTATGCTCAATATCAAGCCACAAAACATCATAAGGGATGTCGTGCTCATCAAATTTGGCGTCTACATTATAAACATCCTCTTCATCCCTATAATTCCACCTACACTGATGGTAAGCAATAGCAAATAGCTGTGGCATTGCTGGTGTTCCAGTAACACTTGTATACTGCATAACCACATCTTTTGGCCCCGGACCAACAAAAAAGAATGCATCCACCACACCAGCTTCGCTCATCCACAGTGTATCGACCCTCTTCTGATCTGAAGGCAACATCAAAACAGAAGTATACTCATCATTCCAACCAGTCCCCAGAACATCAATCTGCATTTCAGCAGCATTCAACCAGAAAAACCCGGAGCTCCTGTGTGAATTCCCATGGGAAATCATGAAAGGTATGGAACCATAAAGCCCGAATGGTGAGTCAGCAATATATTCAAACACATCAAGGTTAAAAAGCCGATATGGCTCAGAATCCTCCACCCCAGGCCCTCTAGTTGGCTTTAAGGCTAAACTAGTGGCGTGTTCTGGGATACCATAAACAAAATCGGCATCATAGAATGACACGTCAAAGCTAATACTCTGAGGTCCATACGGACGTGTATCAGTGTGGCTCCTAAACCTCTCCTCCCAATTCTCATTTTCTCCTTTTTTCTCTCTCAGCTGTTCAAAATCAAACAAACCATTTGAATTCAAAGACAATACCTTTTTCCCATTTTTCCCACTTTCTCTCACAAAAACCTCAAACGGGTCATGCCGAATTACACCCTCATATCCATCAGAAAGATAAACAACGTTCAAGATGCCCAACCCACCTTCACTTTTCTCAGTTTTTAACTTCTGTAACCACAGCTTTTTGTCCAAGAACTCTGGCACAATCACATCAGGCACCTCAAATCTCTTCTTGCGCGGGCTCAAACTCTGGTCCTCATCAATCTTGAGCCTCAAGACACCATCTTGATAAGCAGATATTGTGAGAACCAAAGGCTTAACGATGGAATTTTCTTGATTGCCCAGATTTTCTTGAACCTTATCATTGGTGACGAGCTTCGCTATAAGATCGCCATCGGAAATCGAGACATCGGTCGCGATTAGAGAGCACGCACCGGGTTTCCGGGATCGGGCACGTTTGCAGAATGGGGTCTGATTGCAGTTTCTGAACTCGTCTTTTTTCCAAGAAAAAACAGAATTAATGAAAAGGAGGAATAACAGAAAGGTGTATAGGTTTATTTTCATAATTTTATTGTATTTTGGTGAAATAACAAATCACTGAGCGTAAGTGGAAATCATTCGAAGAACTGGTAGAGGCCAAGAAGAACAGAGTATGACCAATAAGAGATGAAAGAAGAAATGATGAGACAGAAAAATAGTAATTTGGGCCCTTGTTTTATGGACAATGTTGAATTTAGACCTTAATTTCCAATTTGTTAAGTATAGCATTCCGACATTTTTTGGCCTTCTGCACTTTTCTCCAATTTAAGGCTTCGCCCCCCTTGATTCACCCATTTTGCATTTGAACACTTTAGGGTATTACAATTTTGACCACCCAACTTTGATTCGGATTCATTGAAATCCCTCATCTTCAATTTTGTTACAATTTAATCACTCAATCTTAATTTGCTTCAAATTTTACCTCTTGTCGACCACGACAATTGACAAATTGATGCACAATGCCTACATGACCATCAAAGTTTTAATTAATTGGTAACCCTTCACCATCCATCTAGGATTTGTTTGAGCCCCTTTTTTATTAAAAAATGAGAAAATGTTTTGATTTTGCGTATAATATATTTTATTAAAAAATGAGTGATTGTAATAATGTCAAATCATTGTTTAACAATGTATTTTGATAGAAAAATGTTGTCCAAACAAGGGCCTAATATGCTATGAAATAAATAGTGTCAAACGGTAAAAACCATACAAATCAAATTCGATTTCTTCCTCAATTAGGTGAAAGGAAAATCGAATTTGTATATGCACCTCAAGACGTGACATTTGTAGGTCCTTCCTAAAAATTGCAAATGTATTTGAGTGTTTTTTAAAGAGGTAAAGTTTTTGGTAAGGTTGCAATTATATTGTAATTCTAAGCCCCTGTTTGACGGATTTTTTTTTTCTTTTGGGAAATAATGAGTTTTCGAATGGGTTAAATCCATCAATTATCACACAACTTTATACTTTGTGTCATTATGATCACTTAATTTGATTTTGTTTCATAATAATCACCCAACTTTATACTTATCATGACCACACAATTTAATTTTATTTCACCTTGATTACTCAATTTCGTATAACGTTTCATCGTGACTATCTAATTTCATATAACGTTTCACCATAACCACCTAACTTCTTTTCACCACTTTCATTAATTTTAAAAGGGACAAAACGATAACTTTGTATTATATATATAATAAAAAAATTTAAAAATAAAATAAAAACTTATTTTAAAAACGTTACTTAAAAAACAAAATAAAAATTGTTATGAAATAAAATGAATAAAAATAATCAAAACTCAAGTGTGTATTTTATTGAAAATCAAAACATGTATTTATAAGGTTCAAAATAAGAGTTATGATTGGAATGAAATAGATATTATAAACTAGATAAAACTTATCTATGTATGATGATAAGACTACATAATCATCATTATTTATCTTATAATTTTACAACACTCCTCATTTGATGATTATTTGCATAATGACTATCTCATTGAAATATTGTTTGACAAAATCCCGATGAAAAAAATACCAAAAAATGAAAAAAAAAAAATACAAATAATTTGGAGTGATAAAATGCTAACTCATTAAAACATTGTCAAGAAAATCAAGTGAGACAAAACTTAATCGAAGGGAAAAATAGTACATCTACTCCTCTGATTTCAATAAGTGAAAAATCTTGTATTGAGCGATCAATGTCATGTACGTCAATATCTTCAATGTTTTCAATTTCTAGTACAATATGTCTCGTGTTGTTTGTATAGTCTTCAAGTAATATCGTTCTCATACGAGATATTTATTAATCTTTGATGACGGTAATAACATGATTATTC